>JBCEGF010001340.1:0-250000 GCA_038501285.1 Penstemon eatonii
AATAAAATGAAGTATTTATATAAATCCAAGCCTTCCATCAATAGGGACTAGCGTATGTTGTCTACTTATCGATAGAGGTGATCCAGAGTCTGGCACCCGAGTCGAAGAAAGGGACAATACGCGAAATTCCTTGACTCCTGTTTTCAACTAAACACGACAAGGGTGAGGACTGGTCGGGATGTGAGGATCGACCGATAACTAGTTACGGAGAACTCACGACCGGGCCCGTTGCTCATAATGATTGATGGGTTAGACGTAACGATTAGTAACATTTATGATGTAGCAGTGCTAGATAACTGCGAAAACCGAGGCAAAATAGCTTGAAGTTTGTGGAGTGACACAATTGGCAATAAGTATGCCTACATGGGGAATTGGTTGTATGGCCACGAGTCGTGGGTGCGATTAATTGCCGCTGGGACGTCAAGACCTACTAGGAAATAGAATTTCCCGAACAATTGAAGGGGTAATTGTTTCGATAAAATAGTGGGAGAACTTCTACGATAGAAAGTCCAACATTCGTAGATTATAAGTATTATTCATTAACTAGTCCACTGAATCTTTGTCTTCTCTTTAGGATACTGAGATATCTGTAATTATCCATTTTTACTATTTATCCTTGACTAATAAAATAAATGGATCAAAATATCGACTAGGCAAGAAACTTGAGAACTGTCTTAAATTCCAAGAATGGGAATGATGTTCTTAAATGACAAGCCTATGCCTTATGCGCTTCCGAGATAAGTCAAAATAAAGGAAACGAGTCACCCGTAGAGTATGGGAATATTAATGATCGTTTCCTCATATAAAGATGAATCTCAAAAGTGAAACGAATCACCTATGAAGTATGGGAATCTTAATGATCGTTTCCTCAAATAAGCATCAAGATTGAACGAGCTATGGAAGCAACATGAGGAGCATGTCTGAAGCTTCCACCTCAAAAGGCCCGTTTTGAGGACCAGTCTTCTGAAACAAACCTCCACCTCAAAAGGCTTGTTTTGAGGAGTAGTTTTGAATCGATTTGATTCGAGACTTCTAAGGAATTGTTTCAAAACTCGAGAATGAATGAAGGAACTATTGTCAAGGATCACTGTCTTTGTTTTATCAATCTAGTTGAAAACTGGATCGATTAAACGTAAGCCTGCAAGTGATCTTAACATTAACTTCCTCCTAAATTCTCCTCCTGCTCATTCAAATGACTCTTGAAATACACTGATCTTATTTGATAAGTTGATCACATTTCATGAATCAACCAAAGTATTGGTTAAAGGCAAATAGGATAAACCTGTCATGATCGTTTACACTTCATGGACTGCAAAGTCATAGAAGAATAAAATGAAGAAGAATTAATTCTCTTCTAAATTCGACCATAAAGGTAGTCAAAAGAACGCAAGTAGCCTAAAAGTCGAATTATCCCACTGCATCTAAGAAAGGCACTAATATGTTTAATTGATTAGATGATCTAATTAATTAAGCAACGTTTCAATTAAAGTAGTTAATTGAAAGGGAAAAGGAAGCAATTAAAGAAGTTAATTGAAAGGAAGTAAATTGATTGAATTAAACCATTGACTCAATCTTATTGAATTAATGTGTGAAATTCAATTAATACAAAGATAATAATCCATAACTTTGGTACGCTAGACTTGGACACATCTCCAAGAGTAGGATTCAAAAGTTGGTTTCACCTAAGCTTCTTGAAAAATAGAACTTGGATGAACTTCCAACCTGCGAATCATGTCTCAAAGGAGATATGACCAGATCTCCCGTCACAGGGAATCCGGAGCGAACCAAACAAAATCTGGATTTAAATCCATGAATATGGACCACTAAAAGTTACTGTGAAAGGAGATTACTCATACTTCGTACTTTTTGCTAATGACCTTGGTCGTTAGTGGAAATGAATCTAGTGAGATACAAATCCGAAAAACCTTTGAATATTTTCAAGGTATTTCAATACGAAGCAGAGAATCAACAAAGACATAGTATTATTCGATCTAATCGAGATAGCAAATACTTGTCAAGGATTCCTCAATTATCTCAATGAGAATGTGGTTTTCATACAACAAACTCCTCCTAAGACGCCTCAACTTATTGAAATGTCTAAAGAGATGGATTCTAACATTGTTTAACATTGTTCGATCCATATTGAGATTTGTTAAAGCTTCCTTATGCATTCTAGGGGTTAGTCCTCCTGACTGCATCGAAGATATTGAGCAAAGTACCTTCAAAGTACGTGCCTGCAAAGCTTTACCAAGAAAGGTATGGCAAAATACCTTTATACTCTTACATCTGAGTATGGAGATCTCCTGCCGACGGTAGAAACAAGAAAGGAGATAAATTGGCTAGTAGATCCAATTTGTATATAATTGTGGGGTATCCAACGAAATCCATTGGATACCTGTTCCACGACAATGAGAAACAATCGTTTCTCCTAGATATCCGTTCCTCTGTTGATGAATTTCTTGTCAAAGGAAATGGAAACGTCATGGAACTTGATGAAGTCCAAGATTTGGACCCATCCCCGCAAACAGTGGGAGTTAATCCAGAATTTACTGAACCTACTAGTACACCTGCTCTTCGAAGGTCTGATCGAATTCGTAAGGAGCCAGAGCGATTTGGTTTCATTCACGAAAACGAGAATGTGGAAAGTGATCCAAAGACCTATCAAGAAGCGATGTCAGACATAGACTCGGGTGCGTGGCTCGAAGCCATGCAAACCAAAATGGATCCCATCCATTCCAACAAGGTATAAACCTTGATTGATCCACCCGAGGGATTTATCCCTAGAAGTTGGTTATAAGTTGTAAATGGATCTTCAAAACTTGGGATGAATGGAGAGGCGTTGCCTCTAAGAATTGACTAGTGGTAAAAAGGCTATTCACAATGTTCTGGAACAGACTTTGATGAATCCTTTTCTCCACTAGCAATGTCTGAATCCATTTAGATTCACATTTGTTCTGATGAGATAGTCAAGACATTTGACTTCATCAAAACGAGTATGAATCATGAGTGTACAAAAGGATTAGTGGGAGCGCGATGAAGCTCATATTTTATATGTCGATAATGTTCTGGCTATCTGGTATGATATCGGAATGTTAGCACAGACGAAAGCATGGTTGTCCATGCAATTCTCCATGAAAGATTTAGGAGAAGCATCTTGCATATTAGGATACGTATCTATGAAGTAGATCAGAAAAGATGCTGACACTCTCTAAATCTAAGTACATAGAATCAATACTGGAAATATTCAGTATGAAGAATCCAAGAAAGGATTGCTTCCAGTAAGACACTGTATCCCTTATTCCAAAATCGATGTGCCCTACATCAAATGAGAATAAAGGAAAATGTCTCAAATACCTTATGTTTCAAACAAAAGGTTGCATGTGGCATACTTTACTATGTACTAGACCAGACGTAGAACATGCTCAAGTGTCGCGAGCAGTTGCTAGTCAAAATCCAGTGAAGAAGTACTGGACCACCGTAAAAGATATCCTTAAGCTCTTGACAAAGACTAAGGATTTGTTCTTGGTCTACGGTGGTAGTGGAGAATTAAAATTCGAAGGATTTATTGATTCGAACTTTCAGTCTGATGTGGATGAATTAAGAACATCCATTTTTGGATACATATCCTGCCTCAATGGGGTAACGGTGAATTTGAAAGGGTTCCAAGCAAATCAACGTAACCATCTAAACCACTGAAGCAAGATATATTACAGCATTAAATGTAGCATTAAATGCGACTTAAGAAAGTGTTTGGATATAAAACTTCATCCTATGGTTGGATGTAGTGCCTAGCATTGCGAAGCTCATGATTATCTTCTGTGATAACATTGGAGCTATTGCTAAAGCAAAGCATTCGAGATCTTACCAGAAATCTAAACACAATTGAAAGAAAGGTACCATTTGATTAGAAAAATCATTGGTAGAGTTAACGCGCGTAATGGATCGCGTCGACTCAGAAGACAACTTAGCGGATCCACTAAAAGGAGGCTATATCATAAAATGAGTTCGAAGAACATCTTTAAAAAGATGGGTCCTAGAAACGTTTGTGATTGGCTTTAGGGCAAGTGGGAGATTGATGGAATAGTGCCCTGCAAGCCAATACATTTAGCTTGTACTGGAACTATCATTATCTTTCTTTAGTATAAATGATTTAATACGCACGTTTATTTATACGAGTATAAGGATAAACAATGGCCAACTTCATCTCTCGCGAATACATTTAAGCGATTGGTTGAAATCTGTTGGGATAGTGGTTGGGATGCCTCGATTGTCAGAACAACGACAGTGCGGAATTTAAAATTTTTCGAAGCACCCAAGGTCCCATATTAGATTCTCCATATTAATTATACGCAAGCAAGAAACAAAAACACACAGAGTAATTAAACAAGGGGGTTTTTGCGATATACCTCACCACAGGCAAGGTGGTGGCAACCTTCAGTTCTGGATCTGAAACTGGGTCTGGATCTGGATCTTGTTCACAGAAGTGATCCAAGCGTCTCACCTCCAAAGTTAGTCCACACCAATTGGATTCTGGAACCACCTCAAGATCTTAGGCTCAGAACTGGATTCAGGAGGTTTGTTGAACCAGGACTGTGCAGATCTACTTGCCAATGCAAGATCTAACACGGTGGAACAAGGGAGAGGCGGCGGCGGCGTTGCTAGGGCAGCTCACGGAAGCAGGTGGCAGCGGCTCTAGGTTGGCGGCGCAAAGGAGAGGGGGCGGCTAGGGTTGAGAGGAGAGGATAGGGTTTTCTTCTAGGGTGTTAGCTTTTTGAGCTCAAGTAGAACCCCTTTTATAGACTCCCTCTTGACCTAGGTTTTGCAAGACTCCTTATGGGCTTTTAATTAAAGGCCCATGTCTTGCAAGCCTATCATTTAATTAATTGCTTAATTAAATGTCCAGTCCAATTAAATCATTATTTCTTTTATATAATTAATTAGCAACTCAATTAAGTATTTAATTAATTAAGTCAGCCAATTAATTAATCTCCCACTTGAATTAAATACCTTTAATTCATTTAATTGATTTAATTACCTTTAAATCAATTAATTCCTTTTGTATCCTTTTCAACAGTCACCGTCCAATTGTATTGTGTGTGACCCTCTGGGTTCACCATCAATTGGCAACAGGCCCACGAATTCTTCGTGATTTAATTTATGAACAATAAATTGCTCCGGTCAATTAAACAACCTTTAATTGACCACTCCTAGAATCAAATCCTCTATTAACTCAGGAGTCCCTACACTTCATGGTCGATGTCTAGCCACAAGCCCATGAAGCCCAACTTCAGGTGAATTGATACTTGTGAACCTCGTCTCATATAATTACCATGTACATACGGTCCTTCTATCGACTAATATTCCCGATCAAGACTTAGGGTGTGTGAATTGATCGGCACCTCTAAATTTGTCTCGATAACTATACTTTCTAATTCAGGATAATATTCCAGTGTGACTCCTAAATTTGGAAACCCCTTTCCAAATCCATCACCGACTACGACCGTAGATTCCTTGGATATATTATCTAAGAATCGTATAGGAAATTCTCTCACCCATTACAGTGAGTCAATAGATTCCATATCGGTACTAACCACCCGCGTACATGTCCATACGCACCAAACCTAGGCATATTATGACCAAGCTACGTGGCCTATACCTAGATCTAAGTACGCACTTTCATGCACCGAATTCGCCCTAGCACCTCAAGTCAAAGGACTAAATCGTACACTATTATAATCCTTGAGAAACATCCCATCACCGATATGCGACACGCGCTTCCACAATGGGTTTCTCTGTTCGGGTCGTTCGATGCGTTCAATCCTCCATTGAACCACCTACTCGTATGCACTGCCTCAAATGCCTTGCTCATGAAACGTTACAAATTCACTCCATGTGAATTATGCATACTTGTACAAGTCTTGGCGATTCCTACGATACCCCGTCTCGTTCGGAATCTATGACTTGGAACAGTTTTAAGATTACGACCTTTGAGACTGTTTCATGATTGCACTCAGTACTGAAGTGAATCGTCCCATAGTCTAATGTAATCTAAGGGTTTCAACCAATCGCTTAAATGTATTCGCGAGAGATGAAGTTGGCCATTGTTTATCCTTATACACATATAAATAAACGTGCGTATTATTACATTTATACTAAAGAAAGATAATGATAGTTCCAATACGAGCTAAATATATTGGCTTGCAGGGCACTATCCCATCAATCTCCCACTTGCCCTAAAGCCAATCACAAACGTTTCTAGGACCCATCTTTTTAAAGATGCTCTTCGAACTCATTTCATGATATAGCCCTTTTGGTGGATCCACTAAGTTATCTTCTGAGTTGACGCAATCCATTATGTGCGTTAACTCTACCAATGATTTTTCTAATCAAATGGTACCTTTCTTTCATTTGTGTTTAGATTTCTGGTAAGATCTCGAATGCTTTGCTTTAGCAATAGCTCCAATGTTATCATAGAAGATAGTCATGAGCTTCGCAATGCTAGGCACTACATCCAACCGAAGGATGAAGTTTTATATCCAAACACTTTCTTAAGCCGCATTTAATGCTACATTTAATGCTGCAATATATCTTGCTTCAGTGGTTTGGATGGTTACGGTGATTTGCTTGGAACCCTTTCAAATTTACCGTTACCCCATTGATGCAGGATATGTATCCAAAAATGGATGTTCTTAATTCATCCACATCAGACTGAAAATTCGAATCAGTAAATCCTTCGAATTTTTAATTCTCCACTACCACCGTAAACCAAGAACAAATCCTTAGTCTTTGTCAAGAGCTTAAGGATATCTTTTACGGTGGTCCAGTACTTCTTCACTGGATTTTGACTAGCAACTGCTCGCGATACCTGAGCAATTTCTACGCCTGGTCTAGTACATAGTAAAGCATGCCACGTGCAACCTTTTGTTTGAAACATAAGGTATTTGAGACATTCTCCTTTATTCTCATTTGATGTAGGGCACATCGATTTTGGAACAAGGGATACAATGTCTCACTTGAAGCAATCCTTTCTTGGATTCTCCATACTGAATATTTCCAGTATTGATTCTATGTACTTAGATTTAGAGAGCGTTAGCATCTTTCTGATCTACTTCATAGATACGTATCCCAATACGCAAGATGCTTCTCCTAAATCTTTCATGGAGAATTGCATGGACAACCATGCTTTCGTCTGTGCTAACATTCCGATATCATACCAGATAGCCAGAACATTATCGACATATAAAATATGAGCTTCATCGCGCTCCCACTAATCCTTTTGTACACTCACAGTTCATACTCGTTTTGATAAAGTCAAATGTCTTGACTATCTCATCAGAACAAATGTGAATCTAAATGGATTCAGACATTGCTAATGCAGAAAAGGTTTCATCAAAGTCTGTTCCAGAACATTGTGAATAGCCTTTTTCACCACTAGTCAATTCTTAGAGGCAACACCTCTCCATTCATTCCAAGTTTGAAGATCCACTTACAACTTATAACCAACTTATAGGGATAAATCCCTCGGGTGGATCAATCAAGGTTATACCTTGTTGGAATGGATGGGATCCATTTTGGTTTGCATGGCTTCGAGCCACGCGCCCGAGTCTATGTCTGACATCGCTTCTTGATAGGTCTTTGGATTACTTGCCACATTCTCGTTTTCGTGAATGAAACCAAATCACTCTGGCTCCTTACGAATTCGATCAGACCTTCGAAGAGTAGGTGTACTAGTAGGTTTAGTAAATTCTGGATTAACTCCCACTGTTTGCGGGGACGGGTCCAAATCTTGGACTTCATCAAGTTCCATGACGTTTCCATTTCCTTTGACGAGAACTTCATCAACAGAGGAACGGGTATCTAGGAGAAATGATTATTTCTCATTGTCGTGGAACAGGTACCCAATGGATTTCGTTGGATACCCCACAATTACATACAAATTGGATCTACTAGCCAATTTATCTCCTTTCTCGTTTCTACCATCGGCAGGAGATCTCCATACTCAGAAGTAAGAGCATAGAGGTATTTTGCCATACCTTTCTTGGTAAAGCTTTGTAGGCACGAACTTTCAAGGTACTTTGCTCAGTATCTTCGATGCAGTCATGAGGACTAACCCCTAGAATGCATAAGGAAGTTTAAGAAAACTTAATATGGATCGAACAATGTTAAACAATGTTAGATTCCATCTCTTCAGACACTTAAATAAGTTGAGGTGTCTTAGGAGGAGTTTGTTGTATGAGAACCTCATTCTCATTAAGATAATTGAGGAATCCTTGACAAGTATTTGCTATCTCAATTAGATCGAATAATACTATGTCTTCGTTGATTCTCTACTTCGCATTGAAATACCTTTCTTGGTTTTTCTGATATGCATCTCACTAGATTCATTTCTCACTAACGACCAAGGTCATTAGTAAAAATTACGAAGTATGAGTAATCTCCTCTCACAGTAACTTTTAGTGATCCATATTCATGGATTAAATCCAGATTTTGTTTGGTTCGCTCTGGATTCCCTGTGACGGGAGATCTGGTCATATCTCCTT
Organism: Penstemon eatonii; assembly: GCA_038501285.1. Classification (NCBI taxonomy): domain Eukaryota; kingdom Viridiplantae; phylum Streptophyta; class Magnoliopsida; order Lamiales; family Plantaginaceae; genus Penstemon; species Penstemon eatonii. The sequence continues at coordinate 8,541 of JBCEGF010001340.1, forward strand.
TGATACATGATTCGCAGGTTGGAAGTTCATCCAAGTTCTATTTTTCAAGAAGCTTAGGTGAAACCAACTTTTGAATCCTACTCTTGGAGATGTGTCCAAGTCTAGCGTACCAAAGTTATGGATTATTATCTTTGTATTAATTGAATTTCACACATTAATTCAATAAGATTGAGTTAATGGTTTAATTCAATTAATTTACTTCCTATCAATTAACTTCTTTAATTGCTTCCCTTTTCCTTTTCAATTAACCCTTTAATTGAAACGTTGCTTAATTAATTAGATCATATAATCAATTAAACATATTAGTGCCTTTCTTAGATGCAGTGGGATACTTCGACTTTTAGGCTACTTGCGTTCTTTTGACTACCTTTATGGTCGAATTTAGAAGAGAATTAATTCTTCTTCATTTTACTCTTCTTTGCCTTCGCAGTCCATGAAGTGTAAACGATCATGACAGGTTTATCCTATTTGCCTTTAACCAATTCTTTGGTTGATTCATGAAATGTGATTGACTTATCAAATAAGATCAGTGTATTTCAAGAGTCATTTGAATGAGCGGGAGGAGAATTTAGGAGGAAGTTAATGTTAAGATCACTTGCAGGCTTACGTTTAATCGATCCAGTTTTCAACCAGTTTGAAAAAACAAAGACAGTGATCTTTGACACTAGTTCCTTCAATTATTCTCGAATTTTGAAACAATTCCTTAGAAGTCTCGAATCATATTGATTCAAAACTACTCCTCAAAACAGGCCTTTTGAGGTGAAGGTTTGTTTCAGAAGACTGGTCCTCAAAACGGGCCTTTTGAGGTGGAAGCTTCAGACATTCTCCTCATGTTGCTACCAGAGCTCGTTCACTCTTGATGCTTATTTGAGGAAACGATCATTAAGATTCCCATACTTCATAGGTGATTCGTTTCACTTTTTGAGATTCATCTTTATATGAGGAAACGATCATTAATATTCCCATACTCTACGGGTGATTCGTTTCTTATATATTGACTTATCTCGGAAGCGCATAAGGCATAGGCTCGTCGTTTAAGAATATCATTCCCACTTCTAGAATTTAAGACAATTCTCAAGTTTCTTGCCTAGTCGATATTTTGATCCAGTTATTTTATAGTCGAGGATAAATAGTAAAATGGATAATTACAGATATCTCAGTATCCTAAAGAGAAGACAAAGATTCAGTGGACTAGTTAATGAATAATACTTATAATCTACGAAGGTTGGACTTTCCATCGTAGAAGTTCTCCCACTATTTTGTCGAAACAATTACCCCTTCAATTGTTCGGGAAATTCTATTTCCTAGTAGGTCTTGACGTCCCAGCGGTAATTAATTGCACCCACGACTCGTGGCCGTACAACAATTCCCCAGGTAGGCATACTTATTGCCAATTGTGTCACTCCACAACCTTCAAGCTATTTTGCCTCGGTTTTCGCACTTATCTAGCACTGCTACATCATAAGTGTTACTAATCGTTAAGTCTAACCCATCAATCATGATGAGCAACGGGCCCGGTCGTGAGTTCTCCATAACTAGTTATCGGTCGATCCTCACATCCCGACCAGTCCTCACCCTTGTCGTGTTTAGTTAAAAACAGGAGTCAAGGAATTTTACGTATTGTCCCTTTCTTCGACTCGGGTGCCAGACTCTGGATCACCTCTATCGATAAGTAGACAACATACGCTAGTCCCTATTCATGGAAGGCTTGGATTTATATAAATACTTCATTTTATTTTAATCCAATATGACTTAATATTTAATTCGAGAGGGGAATTTCTGGTTTGAAAGTTATGCTAACTCTCCTCGAGATCTCACCGATTCAGTTATGCTTTATCTTTTATTACGTTCTAGATTCTAGCGCGCATCTCATACAAGCTAAATATAAATCAACAAAATAAATAAAAGCCATACAAGCCTATCATGCATACTACCACAATATGTTTTCGATCGGGAGCCTCCTATGTGGGCCATCATCGAGCCAATGATGTTGGCCCTATTGGTCAATCTAAAGGGTTTGTAAATAGTCCTATGCTATTACACAATGTACCACGCATACATGGCCTTCATATCTTTTGGGTTCCCACCTTGCTTGTAAACGGGCCTCCATCCTAAACTAGGAAAGCAGTAAAGCCCTATTCTATTACAAAGGCTCAAAATGGCCCAAAAATATAATAGGCTCGTAGGCCCAATAAAAACCTAACAATAAATTAAACCAATCACATCTAACCTAAGGTCAAGGTTCGGCTCGATCGAAAACCACGTAAACAATTCACATAGAGCAAGAAACAAGCAAACATCCTTTACCTATTTCTTTCTTAATTTTAAAACTACCTTTTAAAACTAACTTCCTATGATTCTTACCTTTTAGTCACTACTAATTATGACAAAATGAATATTCGGGTAAACAAAAATAAATTTTCTGCTCAAATTCAGATTCTGTTTTTCAAATTTTGAAAATTGCATTTTCGCCCCTCAACTTTTGAAAATTGCACTTTGACCCCAAAACTTTTAAAAAGTTACAAAAACACCCCTGGGCAGATTTGGGCAGTTACCAGAAAATAATATTTTGAATTCTGAAAATTTTTGATTTTTCAAATTGACCCCTCAAGTTTCGATAATTGCAAAACAGCCCCAAAGTTTTTGGAAATTACAAATTGAACCCAAAACCCGTGCGACCAGATTTGCAAAAACAGTCCAGAATTATGAAATTTCCAGATTTCAAAAATTTGAATTTTTCAGCCCACAAAAACCCTAATCTCGATTTCTTTGCATAAAAGTCCTGAAGTTTTCAAAAACTATAAAAACGGCACATATCTAAAAAAGCAGTTTTACCCAATCATAGATCCAGTCATAACAAGTAAGAATCAATTTACAGAACATAATTATCACGTGTTTACATATACATAATTAAACATATACGGTGAAAACACATTATGTTCAGGCTTTTCGTATAATAATGATGGAGTTGGCTCTGATACCAATGTTGGGATAGTGGTTGGGTGCTTCGAAAAATTTTCAATTCCGCACTGTCGTTGTTCTGACAATCGAGGCATCCCAACCACTATCCCAACAAAATCCTTAGATTACATTTGACTATGGGACGATTCACTTCAGTATTGAGTGCAATCATGAAACAGTCTCAAAGGTCGTAATCTTAAAACTGTTCCAAGTCATAGATTCCGAAACGAAACGGGGTATCGTAGGAATCGCCAAGACTTGTACGAGTATGCATGATTCACATGGAGTGAATTTGTAGCGTTTCATGAGCAAGGCATTTGAGGCCAGTGCATATGAGTAGGTGGTTCAATGGAGGATTGAACGCATCGAACGACCCGAACAGAGAAACCCATTGTGGAAGCGCATGTCGCATATCGGTGATGGGATGTTTCTCAAGGATTATAATAGTGTACGATTTAGTCCTTTGACTTGAGGTGCTAGGTCGAATTCGGTGCATGAAAGTGCGTACTTAGATCTAGGTATAGGTCACTTAGCTTGATCATAACATGCCTAGGTTGGTGCGTATGGACATGTACGCGAGTGGTTAGTACCAATATGGAATCTATTGACTCATCGTAATGGATGAGCGAATTTCCTATACGATTCTTAGATAATATATCCGAGAAACCCATGGCCACGGTCGGTGACGGATTTGGAAAGGGGTTTCCAAATTTAGAAGTCACACTAGAATATTCTCCGGAATTAGAAAGTATAGTTATCGAGACAAGTTTAGAGGTGCCGATCAATTCACACACCCTAAGTCTTGATCGGGAATATTAGTCGATAGAAGGACCGTATGTACATGGTAATTATATGAGACGAGGTTCACAAGTATCAATTCACCTGAAGTTGGGCTTCATGGGCTTGTGGCTAGACATCGACCATGAAGTGTAGGTACTCCTGAGTTAATAGAGGATTTGATTCTAGGAGTGGTCAATTAAAGGTTGTTTAATTGACCGGAGCAATTTATTGTTCATAAATTAAATCACGAGGAATTTGTGGGCCTGCTGCCAATTGATGGTGAACCCAGAGGGTCACACACAATACAATTGGACGGTGACTGTTGAAAAGGATACAAAAGGAATTAATTGATTTCAAGGTAATTGAATCAATTAAATGAATTAAAAGTATTTAATTCAAGTGGGAGATTAATTAATTGGCTGACTTAATTAATTAAATACTTAATTGAGTTGCTAATTAATTATGTAAAAGAAATAATGATTTAATTGGATTGGGCATTTAATTAAGTAATTAATTGAAAGGCTTGCAAGACATGGGCCTTTAATTTCCAAATGTTATAGGATTCATCGCAACTTGCCATTTTTCATTATTAGAATCTTCCATTGCATGTTTGTATGACAATGAATCATCTTGATATGTGTCTCACACTTCTAGAGGTACTTCTCATGATCCTCGTAGAAGGTGAGTAGTCTAACTACCCTCCCACTACGACGAGGTACCAAGATGTTCTAATCAGGAATTGTGGTCTTTCGTTGAGGTAATTCATTAGTAGTTAGCTGAGGTGTGCCGATCTCATCAGCTTAAATTTCTTCCAATATTATTTAACTACGAGGTTTAAAGTTTGTTATCTAACATTCCTCAATAAAAGTGATATTCGTCGATATGAATTCTCTTTTATCTTGAATGCTACAAAACCTCCTCCAGTATCGAATAGATTGCCTAGAATTAGACACACTTCAGACCACAGTTTCAACTTTTCAGTCATTCCTTTCAACACGTGTACCAGACACTCACATAAGTGAAAGTGTTGTAAACTAATTTTACAATCATTCCACAACTCTATGGGAGTCTTATGGATTGACTTGTTTGTTGTTACATTCAAAATGTAGATTGCGGTTTCTAGTGCCTATCACAAGAAAGACATTGGTAATGAGGAATATGGTTCATTATTGATCTAACCATTTCTAAGAAACTTCAATGGTAGAGTTTCAGGTTTTCGTAATCCAAGTATTCTCTTCCTTGATCTTATCAAAGAGTTTTGAGTGATTTACCTAAATGTTTTTCAACATCTCTAGGAATTCTTTAATCTTTCCAGAAGATTCAGATTTCTTTAGCTTTAGATAAACATGAAGAGTGTTGACTTTCAACTCTCTTAAAGGACATTCCTTTGCCTGCATGTTTATCCTATCAAGATTAATATGTACTAACCTTAGATGCCAACGATACTTGTTATCACTCTTAGAAGTTTTAGAACATAGCATTGATCAATAATTTGCTACCTAAAATAATTCATAAATTATTTATCGATCATTTTTTACATTTATAATACAGTCCATGTTCTATGTTTGCATGATAACTATTTTCTGAAATAAAAATCTTATTATCAGAAAAAGTAAAATAACTATCTTATTCATGCAATTATAATTGAGAAATCAAATTTCTAACGAAGTTTAGGAATAAAGTATACATTGTTCAAAACAATGAATCTATTCATAAATTCTAAGCGAACTGTTCATATGGTCTTTACAAAAATGATCGTCCATTTCCCATCATTCATTGTGACATTTCCTTTGACAAGTCACTTTGAAGAACTAAACATCTAAAGAAGAGCAAATGCGATTAGTGGCCTCTGAATTAAATATTCAGAATGACAATTTATTTTCCACTAATCAGTTTCTAAAAACCAGTAAATCAAATTTACCTTTTCTTCTTATCGCAGAGATACCTTTTATAGTTTCTCTTTCAATAAACATGAACTCCATAATTAAAACATTTTCTCTTATGGATTTTGTTCAGGGAGTTGTTCTCACTTCACTTGCCTTAGGATGCTCATAGCTTTCTTGTGTCTTGACTCAGACCCACCTTTCGCCCTCTTCCTCTTTTGTTCTTAACAGTAGAGGAAGATGAACTTTGTTTGACAACATTTGCCTCATACTTTTTAGCCTTATGTTTAAATATGGCTTCAAAATTCTGCAATTAGTTTTAGCAATTTAGTCATGCTATAAACCAACTTATTCTCAATAATTACACTAATTTGAGTCATCTCTTCAATGGTGGCCTCTTTTATAGCCGCCTTGTGCACAATTTCAATTATGTCAAATACATAATCTCTTAGCAAAGAGTCCTTAAACTTAGCCTTCATGAATCTACGAGGCGACTCATGTCGACTTTGTTCAGAAGGTTTGCTAAACATAACTTGAAAAGATTCTCATAACTCGTATGAGTTCTCCATGTACTGATGTTTCTTCTTAAGAACAATGTTCATGGAAGCAAGCATGTAGCAACGCACCTTGTTGTTGGTTCGGATCCAACTATCATTTATATCTCGTACATTACGAGAAGCACCAGCGAGAGGTTCTGGAGGACAATCCTCTGTGAGAACGAACTCTTGATTCTCACAAATCATTCGTATGCTAATATTGGATTTTCAATTAACGTAATTACGTTCCCCAGTTCAATTTTTGTTCGAGAGTAAACTAACAAATGAGTTTATAATAGACATAATTGTTGAATAAATAAATAAATTGAAATTCGATCATACACTCATAATAAACATCATATTTCGGAATAGTAAACGCGATGCATGAATGCAGCTCTTAAGAAAAACACATAAAGCAATTTACTAATCCGCGATAAAATAATTTAGCTACTATGTTGCCGTAGGGTCGATCATATTACTACTAAATTAAGTTTGAGACAATCTCAAATTAATAAGTGAACTAAGATATCTCATATTCATTTTTCACTATTAATTACCGCATTATTTGGCCAACATGTATTCAACTAACTTAAATACATGTTTATGAGTGTAACCTATTGTTTCAGATTTTATGACTTAACTTAGACTTGTCACCGTAGGGTAGATCGAGCTAAAATACATCAATAAATCCTATCTCAAGGAAGTTTAATCTTGTTATTGATATAGGTTAGACACCTTCCGTAGGGAGGATGCAATCTAGGCACCGCGAGGCGCTACCTAAATCTCACTTTATTAAACTAACAATAGAGACCATAGGATATATCGACATATATCCTTCTCCCACTCAAAAATTTTAAAACATGTGTTTTATCTAAATAAATATTTATGTTTTATAATCTATATAAACATAACTAGAGTTTTAATCTCTAAGCAAATTTAGGATTAAAATCCAACTAATTGGGTCTAATTTATTATGTAGATTATCTTCCAATCTAATTGGACATGAGGTGATCTTATACTATCTAAGTTGAGATGGGACCTAAAATTAATAATTATCCAATCAAATTGGACTTCGATTCCTTTAGACATTCTAATTGAGCTAACTTTTAGATGAACCCTTATTAATTTTTACCAAACTCAGGGATCACCAAATTTTAAATAATGATCATAAGTTTAACACTTAAAGTAATTCATTATTTAAATAAATTTGTTTTCATAAAACTATTATACGTGCATGCATAAAAACATACATATATCAAATATAAAATCTATATGTGATGCATGAACATAATAAAGCGATTGTAGGTATTATGTATGACATGTAATATGTATGAACATGCTATCAATTATAAAATAAGCATAAATCAAAACGACGGATCGGGTGTTTTTGGGTATTTCTAAAATTACAACCCAGAAGAAAAATAATGGACCTAAATATTACAAAAAATAGTTTACTTTGCAAATCTTCTATCTTCAAGTCCATTCTTGTAAGCTTCTCCACCAATTCCAAATTGCAGAGAGCACCATCCCAAACAAATTTGATTAAGTTCTAAATTTAACTGAGGCCCACAATTCAAAAATTGTGTTAGTACCTTATACCAAATAATTTTGATTAAGTTCTAAACTTAATTCAAAACTTACACTTCAAAAGTGCACCATAGTCTCAGCCAATGTCATTTCACGAATTGACTCACAATTCAAAATTGCACTATAAGGCCAAAATAAAATAAAAAAATCCAAACTTATTTTCTTAAAATAAAAGTTGGCTTTTAATTTATTCATGACCTGACCGACAGTAAATCATAATACACGACAAATGACAATTGAATTAAACCGTTTAGACAATTATCATAAAGTGACTATGTTTGCTGATACAATGAAACACTTTACCAAAGTTGGGTCATTTGCTTCGGCATAGAACATATTGAAACTAAATTTACAGCGTAACCAATGTGCAAGAACATCACTGTAAATTTATCCAAAACCATTCATCTTATACATTACTTATAAATTAACGTATATGCGGCCAATTATCTTCATCTACCAACACACAGCAGCCACGCCTTAGGTCATCTTCTTCTTCAGGTCTCGGATTGCTTTCAATAATTAAATTATTACAAAAGTCCTATGCCAACGAAAATTGGCGTACAGTACATCTAGGAATTTAAATAACAATAATAAAACCCTAACCCAAAAACACCAAAACCGACCCTTAAATAAAAAACATTCATCCATTCACAATTTAAACAATTTAAACATGTATATACCCACAATCAATTAAAATAAAATCGTTATGGACCGCTCTGATACCAATTGTTGGTTTTTTTGCCCAATCGGATTCGAACTATTCGACCCGATGAGTAAACAGGATCGAACTAATTCGACCCAATTGCGAAATTTGATGGTTTTTATGTTCATAGTATATTTCGAAAATAACTAACATAAAAACGAGGATCTCATAAACGATAATTATTTTAATTATGCATAAGAAAGAATAGAAATCTTACAGTGTTGGTCCCAAGTGGTCAGAAGAGGTTTAGAGGGGGGTGAATAAACCTCTTTAAAATTTTCTTTCAATTTTAACTTTAAAACTTTACTTTAATTTGAACAAACTAAGCTGATCAGATTAGTAAGTTACAATTCTGTTCGCGAACAAATCTTTGAACAGGTCTGTTGACCACTCGTCTGATAGTTACTTAGCTGATTTTGTTAAAATCAGTTTTAATACTTAGAGTACTTGCAGCGGATTTTCAAAGTGTTTTTCACAAGTAATCTTAGCAGTTTGAAAAACGTTTCCCCAGTTTTATAAACTCCTTTTTAACTCTTTTTCAAACAGTTAACCTTAACGTGTTTTTATGCAAACAGAAATTATGCAGATTTAAAAGCAATGCAAAAACACAAGTAATTTTTATAGTGGTTATATGGATTTGAATATCCTTTAGTCCACTCTTCCAAGTCACACAGATCTTGGGTTATACTATAATCACAAAGTTTACAGTATACTCTGCTTGCGTCGAACAACAAATGAAACGACCACAAGTTCGCAATAGGAAATCACACAGAAAACCTATTCTCTGAAGTTTGATCACTCACAAAGATGGATCACAACTCCGCACAACACTCTTGTTTACAAAATCACTCAGAAGATGTATTTTTCTTGATTCTTCAACTCTGCTTTCGTCAACGAATGACTCAGCTGATGAGTGAGCTGTTCTTGAGACTTAAAGAATTTTGCTTCGAAAATTTCTCAGAGATTGTGTTGCTCCTTTCTTCTTCGTCTCTTTCAGCTATTTATACTTGAGGATTGAAAAGTGTCCGTTGAAGAGAGACAGGATTCAAATTCCTCGAGTACTGGTCCTTAAAATCCGCGAACGGCTCTTTTGCAGTCTATCCGTACTATGAACAGTACTATTCTGCAGGCAGCATTAAATGCACTCGGCTGATGCGAAGCATTTCTTCAATCATTTGTCTTAAATAACCTCGTACTTCAGCATTTATTACACCAAGGGGCATTTATTACCGTTGGGAACACTTCATGATCTTCTTCACTTGGCTGATAAAAGTATAAGTCTGATGGTGAACTCGGCTGATCTCAAACTTGAACAAATCTGATTTGAGTCGGCTGATCTTCACTAGTCTGATAACTTTACTTCAGCAGATCAGAAGTCTTGGACCTTGAAACTTTGACTCTTCTGATGTCTTCATTACTTAGTCAAAATTCCTTGATAAGTTTATCAGCTAAGTTACTCCATACTTAGCCAATCTTTGAAGTTTTGGAAAGCATCCAAACCTCCCTTATCAAATTTCCTTTAGTGCCTTCATCTTCATCCTTATCCAACAATTTCCCCCTTTTTGATGATGACAAAACTTCAGCTAAGTACCTGTTGAATACCTAAACTAAAGAATGTAATCCTCAAAATTTTCTGAGATAGAAAAAGTATGTTGGATTGAACTTGACTTTATATTGATGTTTGAAAATTATTACAGTGCAAGTTCATCAGATGAGATTTCTGAAGAAATAGATAAAGTAAACTGATTACAATGAATTTATAATTTCTAACTATCAGCTTCTTCATCTGATCCTTCAAGCACTTCTTCATATTCATAAGATGATTCTTCATCATCTTCTTCATCATCAGCTTCTTCTTCCAAGATTGCTTTGGCAGCTTCCATCTTCTCCTTAAGTTGTTGTTCTCTAATAAGCTCCATTGCTTTCCTGGCAGATTCAGTATTCTTGTACTTGGTAGTTTCTTTTTCAATCTTTTCTTCTTCTTCTACCTTTTCAAGCTTTTCAGTCTTGTCAGCTTCAGTCTTGTCAGCTGTTTCTTCAGTTTCCTTGGCTTCAATAGTTGCAGCAGCAGTTTCCTCCTTAGTTGATTCTTCAGCAGCAGATTCCTTTGCTGGTTCTTCCCTTTTATCTTCCCCCTTTTTGTCATCATCAACTCTTATGACATTGGAAGGTACAACAGCAGGGTTGAGAGCAACTGTTGGAATCTTCACTCCAGCACATAAAGCCTTTAGGTTCTGATTAACAACGTCATGACTTGCTGTTAGATGATGAATATCAGTGCTGATGACGTCAGTCTTGTCATTGAAGTAGTCAATGTTAAGGTTGATAGTTGCAATTTCATTCTGAACTTCCTGTGAGGCCTTTGCCACTTCTTGCAACATCCCTAGATTGATTTCCTTCTCTTCCTTACTGACTTGAATGAAGGTTGCAGTCAGATCAGCAATCTTGTGCTCAGCTGTTTTTAATGCAGTGTGAAGGTGGTTGACATCACCCTTCACATCTTCTACGTTCTTGTTCAACTCTCTCAAACTGTGCACTAACTGCAGTGAATTGTCTTGAGGAATTGGAATACTGTTAATTTCTTTCTTGATGATCTCTTCTGTTGATCCTTGAACAGTTTCCAGCTGAAGTCTGTTGGTTTCAGCCAACTCTGCTTTAAGTTCAACCTTCAGCTCCTCCTTCACCTTCAATAGCTGTTGCTTGTGCTTGTCTTCCAGTTCCTTTAATTGATTTTCCATCAGCATCTGGATTGCTTCCATCAGTGATGAATGTTGATCAGCTGATGAAGCAGAAGCAGTAGCATCAGCTTCCTTTTCTTCAATCTCCTGGTGGACAGGGATATCTTCCATTTTTTCGTCCTGATGATCCTCAGAATCCTTAGCATTCCACTCAATGGCTAAGGGCCCGGCAGCAGCCTTTTCAGCAGACTTGTCAGCAGCTTTGTCATCAGACTTGTCAGCAGGCTTGGCCGCAGCTTTATGTTCATCAGTCACGTCATCATAGAACAGATTTGTGATAGTGCCGTCATTATTGAAGCAAGTTGTTTGTCTGATTTGCCTCACAATGATCCAAGGGTTAACAAACGCATTGTTTCCCTTAGGCACTTCAACAAACGGCTGTACTTCCTTGCCAAAAATTATTTGTTGAATGCTTGGGAGCAGTGGCAAGTCACTTGAACACCCTTGTTGATATTTTGACCTTTTTGCCCATCTCTTCAAGGCAGTCATAACAGCAAACTTAATTGTTCTTTCTTCAGCATCTTCAGACTTTTTCTTCTTATCAGACAAGGTGTTTTGAATTTTCTTGGCCTCCTCCAATGCAAAACCTTTTGCATAACTATGCATGATGTCTCTTACATAGCTGGGATCAAGGGCCTTTTGAATGGAGTTTGTCTTCAGCCAAGTTAGAACCCATCGTTCTTCATCAACTAACTCCTTCATGCTTTGAAGTTCTGTTATTGACTTGTTCAGCCTGTTGTCCCTCCAACTGATATACCTTGGCTTCTCTTGGTTGAACAGAGTCTTCAACATGAGCTTTTGATCATAGTATGCCAAAGACTTCTCAAACTTCTTGAACAGCTCCTTGTCAGCATACACTATTTCAAAGGCTCTTCTTACTTCAAACTTGTCCTTTGACTTGGTTTTGGGGACAGGCAATAGTATCTTTTTCTTATCTTCTCCATCTTTGCCTTCTCCAATCTTGATGCCACCTCCATGGACAGGTCCATAGGCATCAACTTTGCTCAATTCCAAAACCATTTCCATTTCAGCATCCTCAGCAGCTTTCCTTTCTGCTTCAGACATGCGTCTTCTGGCTTCATCCTTTGCTTCTTGAGCTTTGCTTAGCTCAAGTGCCTTCTTTTCCTCAGCTTCATCTTGCTTTCTTTGTTCAGCTTCTTCTCTTGCCTTCTTATCAGCTTTAGAGATCTTCTTTCTCTTAAGCACTATCTTCCTTTTCCTTTTATCAATGGGAGCAGGAGCTGGACCAGCAGATGATAGGGGAGCAGCAGCAATAGGATAAATGATTTGGATTTCTGGATCTTCTTGAGGTTGAGCAACCTCAGCTGTTGAAGTGACTTGACTTGGCTGTTGCTCATCAGCTTTGTCAGTCACAACAGTCTCAACTGTTTCAGCAGGCCTTTCAGCAGCTTCAGGGTCTTCCCTAGCTACATTTTCCAAGTTTGTTGGTTCTTCTATAAATGTCATCTGCTTTCTAGCAGTCTTCTTGGTTCTCCCTTCACGGTAGGTAGTTGTAGCTGTATCTCTCTGTTGACTTCTTGTTCGTTGAGAGATACCTTCAGCAGGCCTCTCTGCTGATGGAGTTCTTGATGGTGATGCAGGGGATCCAGTCCTTATATCAGCAATTATGTTTTCAACAATTTTAGTGGCTTCAGCAGCAGAAGTCACTTTCTCCATCTGCTTGGTTTCTTTCTTCTTAGGCTCATCAGCAGCCTTCTTCTTCTTATTCTCAACAGCTAAGCTGGCTGTTTTGACTAACCTCTTTTGCCTTTTGGCAGGAACCTCTTTTGGTTCCTCAACATCAGCTTCTGCAGGCTCACCAGCCTTCCTCTTTTGAACAGGCATGTACTTGGACAATGCCTTGGATTTGTGGATCTCTTTTCCATTTTTCATGTCACAGCCCAGTTTTGACAACATATAACTGAGTGTGATTCTGTGGTTGGTGGAGGGGCCTTTTCCTTTCTTATCATCAAGAAAATCAGCCAATATGTACCAGACTATGATTGACCAGTTGACCTCCAGTCCATAGTATATGGCAGCCATGATGCTGAACCTCTTCATGGTAACAGCATCCAGTGAGAATGTGCAGTTCTCAATCAGCTTTGACACCATATCAGCCATCCGCTGATATTCATCCCTCAGTTGTCTCTTCCTTATGTTTCCAGACATCACTTCTCCCTCCTTGGCGCAGATCGCCCAGAATTGTTGGTGCTTATCTTCCGTCAGTACAGTGACGTCATGTCGTCCACTGTTAGGAAGCCCAAACATCTCGTGCAGAACAGCAGGAGTAATAGTGATAGATTTACCTCCCACTGTAGCCTTAATCTCCAGTGCGTTGTAGTCAGCTTTTGCTGTGTTGTAGTACTCCATCACTTGATCAGTCCAGATCACTCCCTCATTATATTCCATAAAATTTACCAAGTTCGCAGATTTGAACTTCTCCAGAAGTTCTTTCATCAGTGACGTACCAGATTGGTAGTAGGAATCATACACGAGAAACATACCTTCAGCGGCCATTGTTAATCTGTTGAAGGTTAGGAAAACAGAGAGAAATTTGCAGAGAATTGCAGATATTTTTCTCACAAGTACTTTTGAATGCTTAGAGTGCGTAAAGAACTACACGACTGATCAGATGGGGATTTATAGAGTTGGGGTTTTTCGGTTTCCGTGATATCCGCCAACCGTTAGATCCGTTTTTCTGTCAGTGCTGATCGTGCGGCGTCAGTTACGACTTTTCAAATTCAAAAGATATTTAATGAAGAGCGGGAATATGTACCGCCCAACAGTTACTTATAAAAGCGTGTTTTAAATAATCGTTTTAAATAGATTCGCTTTTGTTAAAGTAATCAGATGAGTAACATAAATACTTATCTGATGGACTACTGTCCTGATGACATAGTTGTTATCAGAGAATGCCAATAGCTGATAACCTTCCTCAGCTGTTTGTCAATCCAGCTAGATAAAATAACTTTAATCTTCGATAGTTGAGTCTTCTGATGAAAACATAACTTCAACTAACTGACATTAACAAATTTCATCTTTAATTCAGAAGTACCGCTAGTCTTACACGTTCCCTCTGAGTTTAAGAATTCATAAGTTAACTAGTCTGTTGAGAGTTAATCCTTGAAGATAATAACGAATAACTAAGCTGTTGAACTTCAGTCTTCTGATGAGTTCCCCCTCAGCTTATGCTTCCAAATTAAGTAGTCCTAGCTCAGCTCTTAGAGTTGAAAACCTTACTTCACTTAAAGGTTTTGTGAAAATATCAGCAATCTGATTATCAGTATGAACATACTCAATCATTACATTGCCTTTTTCCACATGATCTCTAATGAAGTGATGCTTGATCTCAATATGCTTAGTCCTTGAATGACTTGTAGTATTCTGAGTAAGAGAGATTGCACTTGTATTATCACAGTAGATTGGAATTCCACTGATCTTGATGTTGTAGTCTTCTAGTTGATGTTTCAACCAAAGTATTTGTGCACAGCAAGCTCCAGCAGCTATATATTCAGCTTCAGCAGTAGATATAGAAACTGAAGTCTGTTTCTTACTCATCCATGAGATCAGACGACTACCTAAGAACTGACAGGCACCTGTTGTGCTTTTTCTGTCAATCTTGCAGCCAGCAAGGTCTGAATCTGAATAACCAATGAGTTCAAATCCAGATTCTCTAGGATACCACAATCCCAATTCTTGAGTGCCTTTAATGTATTTCAATATCCTCTTGGCAGCTAAGAGATGAGATTCTTTGGGGTTTGATTGAAATCTTGCACAGACTCCAACTGAGTACATTATATCGGGTCTGCTTGCTGTTAGATACAACAATGAACCAATAATGCCTCTATATTTGGTTATGTCCACTGATTTGCTATCTTCATCTTATCCAAACGAAGACTTGTAGACATATGAATTGTAGCAGTAGAGCTAGTTTCCATACCAAACTTCTTAAACAGATCTCTTGTGTATTTTGCTTGGCTGATGAATATTCCATCAGGCAACTGTCTAACTTGCAATCCAAGAAAATAATTAAGTTCACCCATCATGCTCATTTCAAACTTATTCTGCATCAGCTTGGAGAACTTATTACACATCTGTTGGTTAGTTGAACCAAAAATAATATCGTCCACATATATTTGCACAAGTAATATATGATTTTCCCATTCAATTGTGAACAAGGTTTTATCTACCTTACCTTTTCGAAATCCTTTAATTAAAAGAAAATCAGATAGGGTATCATACCATGCTCTTGGAGCCTGTTTCAGTCCATATAAGGCTTTCTTCAGACGATATACTTTGTCCTCTTCTTGATAGACTTCAAATCCAGGAGGTTGCTCAACATACACTTCTTCTTGCAGTTCTCCATTGAGAAAAGCAGACTTCACATCCATCTGATAGACAGTGAAGTTCTTATAAGCAGCATAGGCAAGAAACAGTCTGATTGCTTCAAGTCTTGCTACCGGTGCAAATGTCTCATCAAAGTCAATTCCTTCTTCTTGACAATAACCTTTGGCCACTAGTCTTGCTTTGTTTCTGGTGACAACACCATCTTCATTCATCTTATTTCTGAATACCCACTTAGTGCCAATTACTCTTTGATGACTTGGTCTAGGAACTAAGTACCAGACTTCATTCCTTTCAAATTGATTCAACTCTTCTTGCATAGCTTCTATCCAGAAGGAATCATTTAGAGCTTCTTCAATTTGCTTTGGCTCTATTTGAGATAGAAATGTGACAAACATAGCATCTTGTGCAGGAGCTCTTCTTGTTTTCACTCTATCTAATGGATCACCAATCACTAATTCAGGTGGGTGATTTCTGAGCCATCTAAGATCAGGTTGCAGGTCTGAATGTTGTCCTCTGTTGTGATCTTGCAACACTACTGTTGGAGTTTCAGTAGTAGTCTGTTGAACATTTGCAGTCTGTTGAACAGTCTCTGGTCTGTCAGCTGTTTGCAACTCGTCTGTTAGACAATCAGCACTGTGATTTTGAACAGCACTTGAGTTAGCAGCTGAATCAAGATTAGGTAGTATGATGGGAACATATTCTTCATTTCTTCCAATGTCTAGCTTCTGTAAATCAGTAGACAGATCTTGATTAACACTTTGATTCTTTTCAGAAGATTGACTTGGCTCATCAAATACTACATGGATAGATTCTTCTATTAGTAATGTTCTTTTGCTAAATACTCTGTAAGCTTTACTAACAGATGAATATCCTACAAAGACAGCTTCATCAGCCTTTTCTGCAAATGCAGTAAGGTGATTTTTCCCATTATTCAATACAAAACATTTACAACCAAAAATCTTAAAGTAATGAATGTTTGGTTTTCTGTTGTTCCAAACTTCATATGGAGTCTTGTTCTGATTTTTGTTGATCATACATCTTTTTTGGGTAAAGCATGCTGTGTTTGTTGCTTCTGCCCAAAATCTTTGAGGCAGTTTAGCTTCAGCTATCATGGTTCTGACAGCTTCCTTTAGTGTTCCGTTTCTCCTTTCAGCAACACCATTCTGTTGAGGGGTTCTAGCAGCTGAATACTCATGATGTATTCCTTTGATGTTACAATACTCTTTAACAGTAGAGTTTGTAAATTCTGTCCCTCTATCTGATCTGATCTTCAATATTTTGATGCTCTTCTCATTCTGGATCAGTTCCATCAGATTTGTAAGATGTTCCTTGGTTTCACTTTTCTTTTTCATGAAAATCACCCAAGTATATCTTGAATAATCATCTACAACAGCTAGGCAGTATTTCTTTCCACCATTGCTGACTGGATCAATGGGTCCAAATAAGTCCATATGTAGTAGCTCCAATATTCTTTCAGAAGATTGATGCTTCTTGCTTTTGAAAGATGACTTGATTTGTTTACCCTTCTGACATGCGTCACAGAGCTTGTCTTTGCTCATGACTGCTTTTGGAATCCCTTCTACCAAATCATTCTTGATTAATCTGTTTATGGTCTTGAAGTTTAAATGATTCATTCTCTTGTGCCATAGCCAACTCACTTCACTTGGTGCAGATGCCACCAAACAAACACTTGAATTCTTGTCAACAGAATTCCAGTCGACTATGTAGATATTTCCTTGTCTTCTTCCAGATAAAATTACCTTCTTTGTATCAATCTGTTCAACGTAGCACTTATCTGTTGAGAAGATGACTGAATATCCTTTGTCACAAAATTGACTTATGCTCAGCAGATTATACTTTAGGCCTTTAACATATGAGACGTCAGATATCTCTATGTTTCCCTTGATTAATCTTCCTTTAGCTTTAATCTTGCCTTCTTTGCTGTCTCCAAATGTAACTTTTGGACCATCCACAGCAACTGCATCAGTCAACTCATGTATGTTTCCACACATGTGCCTTGAACATCCACTGTCCAAGTACCAGATCTTCTCTACTTTACTCCTACTCCTAATCCTAACCTACAAAACAAAATAAAAATTGTTTTAGGTACCCTTATTGAGAGGGTCCTGAAGGATTAGTTCCACCTTTGACAACCCAAGATGTTGATGTCTTAGGCTTCTTAGGCTTCTGAGTTTTGACAGGAGCATGAACAGCTTCATTTTTATCATAGTTATCAGATAAGTCATGTTGATAATCAGTATGATATGAATAATGTTCATAAGCAGGGTAAGGTGCATGATATGTAGGATATGCATGCATTGGATGAGCAGGGTAAGGTGCATAGTAACTAGGAAATTGAGGTGCATGATACATAGGATGATATGCAGCAGGTTGCACATAATATGACTCATTTCCATACCAAGCATTTTGATTTTTCTTGTTTTTATGCTTCTTTGGTTTACTAGATGCTTGCTCTTTAACAGACGACTTAGCTTTATCACTAGTCTGATTAGTTGTAGCCTTATCAGATGACTTCCTAGGACTCTTCTGTTTAGGCTTACTAGTCTGTTTTCCTACACTAGGCTCTTTGCTCTTTTTAGCCTTAGGAGATTTCTTCTCCTTTACCACTTTCTCAGATGAGGTAGGTTTAGAAGTTTGAACATACAGAATGACCTTACTATTGTCAGCAGAAATGAATTTTTCAGTATGGTTCAATTCTAGTTTATCCTTTTCTAAAGGTGTCTCCTGTTTACTAGATGTATTCATGGATGCAACAGTTGACTTATCATGAGACTCAATAATTTTCTCAAGTTCCATGATTTTTCCTTTATAAACCTCACATTCAGCTTTCAGAGATTCATGCTCTTGCTCAAGCTGTTTATATTCAGCTGATTCATTTGGCTTTTCAGCTAAAAGTTTCAGTGAACTATTTTGCTCTTTTAGCAGGATCATCTCTTCCTTAAGCTTTTTATATGCTTCAGCAATACCAGTATTGTTAAGCATCATTTGTTCAAAAGAATTAAATAATTCATCATTAAGAGGAGTTACCTCATCCTCAGAGTCATCAGAGTCCTTTGCCATCAGGCACAGGAGAGCAGGTTTTTCTTCATCAGAAGATTCTTCATCAGACGAGTCTGAATCTGAATCAGATGAGTAGACAGCAGTCAGCTTTTCTGCTTCAGCCATCATTGCTTTTCCTCTCTGATGCTTTCTTTCTTTTCTCACTTTCTTCTCCTCTTCAGTGTACTTTTCTGCTTTTGGATATGGGCAGTCTTTGATGAAGTGTCCCAATTTCCTGCAGTTGTAACACATTAGTTTTGATTTATAATCATCTTTATCTTGAGAAGAAAAGTTAGGTTTAGAAGTAGAAGCATTGTTGTATTTGTTCTTCATTTTTCTTTTGTAGAACTTCTTGAAATTATTCATCAACAGTGCAACATCTCCAGCTGTGTACTCCTTTTTGTTGAGTATTGTGGCTTCATCAGATGAGTCCACATCTTTGCTTTTCTGTGCTGGTCTCCTGGTGTTTTCAGCAGCAACCAGTGCAGCTGTGGGTCCTGAAGTTGAGGTTTCTTCAATTCCCATTCTAGGCAGTTTATACTCGAATGCCTTGAGTACAGAAAACAGCTCAGTAAGAGAGATTTTTCCCAAATCCCTTGATTCTTCCATTGCTGTAACTTTCATGTTGAACTTTGGAGGTAGTGCCTTTAGTACTCTGACAGTGATTTCTTTGTCAGTGAAGGTCTTTCCCAACTTTAAAACTTCATTCAGAGTTCTGGTGAATCTGGTATCCATCTGATCAATGGTTTCTCCAGACTTCATCTTGAAGTTGTCAAGTTTTTCCAAGGCAACAGTGAGCTGATGCTCCTTTATTGCATCATTGCCTTCGCTCATGTCTCTGACTTTGTCCCACATCTCCTTTGCAGTTTTGCAATGTTTGACCTTGTCAAATCGATCATTATCCAGGGCTTAAGTCATGATGAATCTCCCAACTTTATCTAGATTGTAAAGCTTTATTTCCTCTGGAGTCATCTCATGAAGGTCTTTCTCCACAACCGTATCAACTTCATTGATTTTTATTGTCTTTGTGAATCTGAATGGACCTTTAATGATACATGTGTACATGTTATCATTATAAGCAGCAAGGAAAATCTCCATTCTAATTTTCCAATCCTCAAACGACATACCAGCAATGTGGGGAACATGGCTGATACAGTCCATTTTTCAAAAAGTTTTGATTTTTCAAAAAGATGATCTTTTGAAAAGTTTTGAAAACCTTTGAAAAACACTTGGATCAAGCTTGTTGATCAGGCAGCTGATTCAAATGAACCACCTGCTCTGATACCACTTGTTGGTCCCAAGTGGTCAGAAGAGGTTTAGAGGGGGGGGTGAATAAACCTCTTTAAAATTTTCTTTCAATTTTAACTTTAAAACTTTACTTTAATTTGAACAAACTAAGCTGATCAGATTAGTAAGTTACAATTCTGTTCGCGAACAAATCTTTGAACAGGTCTGTTGACCACTCGTCTGATAGTTACTTAGCTGATTTTGTTAAAATCAGTTTTAATACTTAGAGTACTTGCAGCGGATTTTCAAAGTGTTTTTCACAAGTAATCTTAGCAGTTTGAAAAACGTTTCCCCAGTTTTATAAACTCCTTTTTAACTCTTTTTCAAACAGTTAACCTTAACGTGTTTTTATGCAAACAGAAATTATGCAGATTTAAAAGCAATGCAAAAACACAAGTAATTTTTATAGTGGTTATATGGATTTGAATATCCTTTAGTCCACTCTTCCAAGTCACACAGATCTTGGGTTATACTATAATCACAAAGTTTACAGTATACTCTGCTTGCGTCGAACAACAAATGAAACGACCACAAGTTCGCAATAGGAAATCACACAGAAAACCTATTCTCTGAAGTTTGATCACTCACAAAGATGGATCACAACTCCGCACAACACTCTTGTTTACAAAATCACTCAGAAGATGTATTTTTCTTGATTCTTCAACTCTGCTTTCGTCAACGAATGACTCAGCTGATGAGTGAGCTGTTCTTGAGACTTAAAGAATTTTGCTTCGAAAATTTCTCAGAGATTGTGTTGCTCCTTTCTTCTTCGTCTCTTTCAGCTATTTATACTTGAAGATTGAAAAGTGTCCGTTGAAGAGAGACAGGATTCAAATTCCTCGAGTACTGGTCCTTAAAATCCGCGAACGGCTCTTTTGCAGTCTGTCCGTACTATGAACAGTACTATTCTGCAGGCAGCATTAAATGCACTCGGCTGATGCGAAGCATTTCTTCAATCATTTGTCTTAAATAACCTCGTACTTCAGCATTTATTACACCAAGGGGCATTTATTACCGTTGGGAACACTTCATGATCTTCTTCACTTGGCTGATAAAAGTATAAGTCTGATGGTGAACTCGGCTGATCTCAAACTTGAACAAATCTGATTTGAGTCGGCTGATCTTCACTAGTCTGATAACTTTACTTCAGCAGATCAGAAGTCTTGGACCTTGAAACTTTGACTCTTCTGATGTCTTCATTACTTAGTCAAAATTCCTTGATAAGTTTATCAGCTAAGTTACTCCATACTTAGCCAATCTTTGAAGTTTTGGAAAGCATCAAAACCTCCCTTATCAAATTTCCTTTAGTGCCTTCATCTTCATCCTTATCCAACATACAGAAAGCTTCCAGTCCTTCATTCTTTTGGTTGAACTTTCCTAGACTTTGATGAACAAACGGCTTTGATCTTTTTCACCATTGATATCAACCACGTTCTCCTTCTACTAGGTGTGTGGGCACCAACTTAAGAGAATCGAACCTTTTTTTTTCACGTTTTAAAATTCGAGAGTTTCAAGATGAAAAATCTCTACTTGTTTCTTGAACAAGGGGTGGCTTTTGTATGTTTTGGGTTGAAGAACTTTTTCTTTCTTTTGAGTGTAATCTTAATGATTTCACAAATCGAAAAAAATCTTCACTAAGATCTTTATCTCATATTATATTTATAGATATGGGAGGAGTTAAACTCCTACCATAACTCAATCAATGTTTCCTACTAGGAAAAGAACTCTGATTTCTCTTACCTTAAGAGAGTTATTGATTAAATACAACTCTTGTAAGTAATTAAAACATACATAAATATATTTATATATATAATTTCGAAAATTACATATAAAAATATATAATTTTTCCTTTTATTTATTATATAAATATATCATATATATTTACATAGTAAATAATGGATTTCTACATTTAGAAATTCCATAAATGCCAATTTTTCCTTTTTCTTGAATCTAGTATTCAATTTTCATTAGATTTAATTCTATAATTAAATCTAATATAATTAATTAAATTTCATCTAATTAATTCAGAGTTTCTATTTTGGGAAACTATTTCCAAAATGCAACGTGAATGAATTTGTTGTAATTTCTTAAGTTCAAACGTAGATTAACAGGAGCCGTGGTTGAGGACCTATGGACATGTAACTTCAAGCTCCAATAAATCGAATAATTTATCAAACTCTTTAATATAATTAATTCGATCTATTAATTCCAAGTGACTCCACTAATGACTTGGAATTGCACTCTTGTCATTACAATATATTTTACTCAAAAGATCAAGATAGTCCATTGATGTAATCACTACATGCAATTTGATCCTCCAATAATTGATTCGTAATTATAGCTAGGCGTAATTACCGTTTTGCCCCTCTAATTACTTCTTTATCCTTAAGTTCCATTAGTTCACTAGTAAACAGTTTGATTTATGAACTTATTCATATATCAGAGCGCTCTACTGTTTAGTTCAAGAACTAACACTTAAGGGAATCAATATTCCAGCTTCTCGTAAGAAGGGTTGGATTCCATATCTGTAAATCACATTCCCAGCCATTTATCTCAGCGGATCTTCAAGACATAAGTTTTAGGCTCGACGTGGATACGGGCCATTACATATGAGTCAAAAGAACTCGTTAACATAAATAGGAGTTTATGCCTACTCATGATTTAGATCAGTTCGCATATGATCATCACTTGACATGTTCTAGAACCATAATATCAACGGTATGTTATTTATGATTCTAGATCATTTCTGGTCCAGTCCTATGTAATCGAATTACACAAAGTACCTCCACCTTCGATGTCTCTACATCAGTAATTCGGATCAAAATTACTACATTGTGAATGTTTCGTGGACCGTACTAGTAGTGTTTAGTTAAAGATCCCAACTTTAACTCACTACGAACTTTTTAGTCTATTAGCTATAACTTAAATCCTCCAGTCTAATATATACACTTAAGTCATAGTCTCTTTAATAGACTTGGAATTTTCTGATGTTTATATTATGCATTAAATGCATAATCGAAATGATTATATGAAAAATTAATTTTAAATTTATTTATTTATTTCAATTAAAGAATGTCGAATACATGCTTTAAGAGCATCATGCCTAACAGACCCAGTTTTTGAAGGCACACCAAGGCACTACTTCTCCGAGCTCCGACTACGCTTACGCTAGAGAAGTGGGGGATACTGATGAGGGGTATTCCGTATAACACATGATCGGACTCATCAACCTGCTCGAGATAGATCTCAGTCCGTTAGATCTTAATCAATCTCGGATATTATCGATCAAGATCAAAGCAATTACCTCCATTTCCGAAAAGACCAGAAGCAACCATGTGATGGACCTATCTATCTGATCAAGACTACCCGACCAACTCGTGGGCCGTACCAATCATGACCATAGGCCTTAGGGCTCTATCATGAAGACACGTGGAACTCTATAAATACTAAGACTATTAAGACCCAGTTGGATGGATGAATTTGGGTTGGGTGGATTTGAAATCCCTTGTCAAAACCATCATGCTATTTGGATGGAAAATTAAATCCATTCATTTGAAATTTTGAATTTTATCCAATAGATTTCTGCCCAATTTTAAGTGGATTTTAAATTTCTCTTAAAATTAGTCATTTGAAATTCACTTAAAAAAAGTCCACATTGTATATTTTTCAAAAATTACAATTTTATCCCAAATTTTCAAAAACCTAGAATGCAATTCAGTTCAGAATTATCAAAAATTTAAAATTTTCAAATTCGAATTGCACTGTTGGTCCCTCTATTTTCGGAAATTACTAATTTAACCCCAAAATTACAATTCAGTCCAGATTTTTCATAAATTAAAATAATTGGGACCCTGATTACTAAGAACCGAATTTGCACTTTTGGTCCCTCAATTTTTGGATATTGCAATTTTGACCCTAGATCTTCGAAAAATAAAAAATTGCAATCCAGTCCAGTATTTTAAGAAAATAAAAATTTCAATTCGGGGCATGATTTTCAAATTTGAACATTTGGTCCCTCAATTTTTGCAATTTGACCCCATAATTTGGAAAAACCAAGAATTGCGATTCAACTCAGAATTCTCAGTAAATTAAAAAAATTCAATTCGGCCCAAGATTTTCAGAATTTCGAGTTTACACTTTTGGTCCCTCAAGTTTTAGAAATTACAATTTGACCCTAGATTTTGAAATACCCAGAACTACAATTCAGTTAATTTTGGAGGATTAAAATTTTCAATTCGGCCCCTAATTTTCAGAAATTCAGATTTTCACTTTTGGACCCTTTATTTTCAAAAATTACAATTTAACCCCATATTTTCAAGAAAATCAGAATTGCAATTCAATCCATAATTTTAGAATATTAAAATTTCAATTCGGCACCTGATTTTCAAAATTCCAAATTTGCACTTTTGGTCAATTATCAAAAATTGTCATTTGACCCCAAAATTTCGAAATACCCAGAGTTCCAATTCAATCCAGAATTTTAAGAAAATTAAGATTTTCAATTCGGCCCCAGATTTTCTGAAATTCAAATTTGCACTTTTGGTACCTCAATTTTCAAAAATTATAATTTTACCCCAAATCGATTTATGCGATTTTATTCCGATATCAAGAACAAGACTCAGAGCAAATTATAAGGTACCATTGGGAAACACAAATTATATATACCAAATAATGGATTTCAAATGAATGAATTTGAAATCCTTTGTAAAAACAATTATCCAAACAAGAGATTGCAAATGAATGGATTTCAAATCATTGGAATTTCAAATCCATTCATTTGAAATCCCGCTTCATTTCAAATATATCCATCCAAATGGACCCTTATGATCTATGGAGGGACTTTTATCATACAGGCACAAAATCTAGAACGTAGATCGATTGGCTAGCTCGGTTATCTTCTCTTTTTTTGTAACCTTTTGTATTACGCCATCCATAGCAGATTGGCCAGGCCCAAAATACATTGTAATCTTGATTGATAATAGTTACTAAAGTACCCGGGTGTAGATCCTCTGTACCACTTTTGGTGTACCACTTAAGTGTATCACCATTAATTGATTGACACATGCATATGTGAGAATTATTATAATTGTCATATATGAAAGTGTCAATTAATTAATGGTGATACACTTAAGTGGTACATCAAAAGTGATACAGAGGATCTACACCCAAAGTACCCCTTACCTCATATTATTGTCTGGATTTACTTCATTTACTTTATCAAAATACACTGTAATCATATGAGGTCTTACTAATTATGGCAAAATCACATATCTTATATTTGATTATAAAATATTCATTTCTCCTTTCTTCTCATGTTTAAATGGATACAAATCTTTATATTTCAATTGAGAGCATGCATTTGTTTGTTATGTTTGTTCATTTACAAAATTACATTTTGTATTTTTATTTTGATCATGTATAAGTTAATAAATACATTGTAGGCATACGTATAACACTTTGTTCGCTTCAAAGCCAAACTTATGTTTTGACTTTTAAGCCTCATTGATTAACTGTTTTAATATATTATAAATTAGGGTTGAGCAAACAGACTGGATCTAACCGAATCGGACCAAATTTTGGTATTATTTTGACACCCAGGAACTTGCCTAATCAAATATTTTGGTTCGATCTGATACAAAAATAATGGTCCGGTTTGATCCCAAAAAAACCGAAAATTTTATCCAAACTCCAAAGGATATAACTTTAACATGTAAGCACCAGATTTAGCCACATGGTTAAATAATTTCAACTTTTTCCTTTCTCCTTTCCTAATTCAGAAGAAAAGCAATTCTTTCGAAGATTTGCGATTCCTATTTTTTCAAACAATAGGGATTTCTCTCTATCTTCTTCTTTCGAAGATTTTGCGAGGTTGATGAGAGCGAGAGGGGACTTTGGTTGCCGTTGTTAGATCTTTTACTTTGGTGTTGTCTTGTGGTGTTTTCTTCTAGATTTTGGAGTCGTAGCTATGAGAAATTGAGAGAGGGAGAGAGGTGCGGCTGAGTGGATGCTTAAGGGACATACGGCAGAGGAGAGGTGGTTGCGGCGGTGCGGAGCTTGTGGGTGGCTAGGGTTGTGGCACAAATTGAAAATTCGAAGTATGAGAAATAAGAAGTGAGAGGTCATTTTACAAATTGGGAATTTAGTGTGTAAAATGTAAACTAGGTTTAGGAATTATCAAATTAGGAAAAAATATCGATTCTATCATTCGGTTCGGTAAAACAGACTGGTAATATCGATAACCGATAAAAAAATTATTGAACCGAAATTTTGATTTGATTCGATTCGGTTGATAAACCGAACCGTGCTCAGCCCAATTATAATAGTTATATATCTATTGTATAATTTGTAATTGTAATATTTTTTTCTCTATGATATTTGTCATTTAACTATTAGCTTAACTTGTCCTTTTCAGTTTTGCCCTAATTGATAACCAAGGACCACTACTTTTTAGTTTTATTTTTTTTCCATATTATGAAAGATTTTATATTTATTTTTTCTTTTCATATTTGATTTGCTTGTTGTTTTATCTTGAATCAATTTCATCTTTTTTTTCTTTAATTTAATTGTTTGGTTTCATCTTCTATACTTTTTGATGAGTTCTGCTTATTTATTTTAAAATATGTTATTTGTGCGTGGTTTACTAATATCCTTTTCTAATTTGTAATACTTGTTAAAATTTTGTGTATTTTATACAAATAGTGTATTTCCTAGTCACCAAAAGATAAGTTCATGTATCCGAAAATATAATGGCGTGTATCAATATTCATTTGTGGCTAGGGCTGAAAATCAAACCAAGCTATTCGATACTCGATTCGAGCTCGTTCGATAAAAGCTCATTTGAGCTCGGTTCGTCACATTAATCAAACAAGCTTGATCATCTTTTTTCGTTCGATAACTTTTGAAGCTCGGCTCGAGCTCGACTCGATAAGCTAAAAATTGAAAAAATACATGTAAATATCAAGCTACTCGATACTCGGCTCGAGCTCGTTCGATAAAAGCTCGTTTGAGCTCCACTCAATTGAAAATCAAACCAAGCTCAAAGCTCGATAAAAATCAAACCAAGCTTAAAAAGTGTATCGTTCAATACTACTCGGCTCGATTACAGCTCTATTTGTGGCTACCTATAAAGGCTTAATAATTATATGTAGAGTGTAAAAGAAAAAGGCGGCACTTAATCGACTTGAAGAAGAAAGATGAGAAATTAAATCCTAAGTCTCCGTAAGACTTGTTTTCTATTTTTCAGTTTTTTTTTTAAATTATTATGGAGAATATGTCAATTTTGCTCATATATTATTTTTAAAGGGATATTGGGGTGGTTAATAATGTGAATGAATGGATTTACCTTTATCCAGGTGACTTAAATGAGCTGAAAATGGTTGAGGGTGCAGTCTAAAATGGAATAGTAGTTTGTAGGGTGCAAAGTGGGATTAATTGTTTTTGTAGGATGCAAAGTGAAAAATACTCCTATTTGTAGGGTGCAAAGTGGGTTTAAGCCTACCTTTATATGTTTGAAATCTCAATATTTCTTTTAGTGATTGTTTATTTATTTGATTCATATGCGCATGTTACATGGGATTCTGCATCTATTATTGAAATTTAAAATAGGTTTATTTTGGAGCTAATATTTTAAATAGATATAAATAACTATTTTGACATGGTTTTTTCTTCAACAATTTCTCTATAATATATTTTTTATAGTATATTATAATTATTTTGTTACATAGTTAACATATTTAATGAAGTATACATTTTCATTTTTTTTGTTATATATTTTTTATTTTTTAATTAAAATATAGATTAAAAACGAATATATATTCTTACACGATTTTAATTTGTAATTTTATGTTTCCATTTGATAATTTAAACTATCACAATAATATATTTATAACAGTTTTCACATAGAATTAGCTACTATTATGGCAAACTTTTACCTTCAAATAAGCATATTACATTGGATTATACATCTATAATTAATATTTTAAATAGATTTATTTTGGAGCTAAAATTTTAAATAGAGTTAAAGAACTAATTTGACGTGGTTTTTTCTTCAATTGATATCTCTCTACGATAGTGGTGGGCCTTGGGTTCGGCTAACCCAAATTCGACCCGTCCCCTTTTTAAATTATCGGACGGGACGAGTAGTTTTTGGGTTTGGATACCCGAACTTGAATATCCGTATTTTATTACAAGAATACAGGACGAGTTTGGGATTGGTCTCTCCAACCCCGAATATCCGAACCCGCCTATATAATATTATTATTATTACTTATGTAATTAATTTTATTAATTAATTAACATTATCTAATAAATGAAATTTTTTACTTTACCGTAATATTTCATTTGGGTAAACACCACATTTGGTCTCTCTTATCATTAACTTTTTACAGAGTGGTCCCTTTTATGTTTTTTTTTTCCTGTTTAGGCCCTACTATGTATTATTTGTTTCACTTTAGTCCTTTTCAGGTGTTCCAAGGCGGTTCTGATAACATGTGACATGCTCATAAGGGCAATTTCGTCATTTCAAGTACACTAACATGGATATTTTCTTCTTTCTAATAATTTGAAAAAAAATTGAAGATTTAATCTCTTCCAAACAAGGCTTTCATTCCAGTCCAACTTAATCGTCCATTTCGTTCCAAACTAAAGTTTTTTCCCAAAATCTTCTTCAAACACCAAAATTGTTCACCAATTAAACAATATCTCAAATGGTCTCAATAGCGAACGGACGAAAATGTCCTAAAAAATATTCATATGCACGTCACGTGTTATCAGAACCACCTGATAAGGACTAAAGTGAAACACATAATTCATAGTAGGGACTAAAGTGAAATAAATAATTCATAGCAGGGACTAAAGTGGGGAAAAAAATATAAGAGGGACCACTCTGTAAAAGTTAATGATAAGAGGGACCAAAATTGATATTTACCCATTTCATTTAAATCTTACATTAGTTATTAGTGATTAATATTATGGGTCATTATATGATTTTAGACTTTTAATTATATTAAAATTTTATAACTCTTGCGTAATTTAAGTGTGAGTTTGGATAAATTATTTTGGTATCAACTGTAGATAGTATTTGGATTGAATTTTTCTTATTGAGACTCAATGTGAATCGTATTTTATCATTTGCTCATTATATGATTTCACTTTCTAATTGTAGTTGGATATATCTGAAATAGTCGTTATGATGAATTGATGATATGTTTAATGTAATAATGGATTCAAAGTGATACGATTTAACAAAAGAAAAATGACGAACTAATTATGTAATATTGTAATATTATTTTGTTGGGTGGATGAAAAATTGATGAATAAAAGTAATATAGGACCCGTAATCCCGTCCCGTTCCGCAATAATTCGGGTACCCAAATAATTATGGAACGGATTTGGGATGAGAAGTGTCAATCCCAAAATTTATTATAACCATGTCTCTAACCCCGAACCCGTACTAAACCCGCCCCCGCCCACTCCTAGTTAACGAACTCAAAGGTTTAGTTGTTTTTTTTTTTTTTTTTTTTTTTTTTTTTTTTTTTTTTTTAAGAGATGGAACGAACTCAAAGCTTGCGTAAATGGAAGGAATTAAAATAAATTATTGGTGGATTTTAATGAGGGAAAAACACTTTTGGTCCCAAACTTTACCTCGAAAAACACTTTTGGTACCATGCTTCGCAGAAAAACAGATTTGGTACCACAATTTTCATTATCTTGACACATTTAATCATTCCGTCAATTTTTGGACAGAATATTTGCGCGTGAACGACACTCGCGCGTGAGTTTCAGAAATCCCATGAGATAATCGGCCAGGGGGTGAAAATGCAATTTGGGCATAAAAAACCTAAATTTTCCAGACATTCAATTTCATCGAGATTTTCGTTTTCTGATCCGATTTCAATGGGGGTGGGTGGTGTAAATTGTAATGTAATGATTATAACATCTTTAATTTTTGGGGAGTCTTGTCTATCTTATTTCATTTTAATGATGGTCGATTTCTTTGTTTAATTTTTGCAGCTTAAGATTAAAGGAAGAAAAAAAAAGGTCACTTTTTGATTGGATCCGAATCTTGTTTCATTCAGAAAAAAAGCTTCAATCTTTTGAGAATGGTGCTGAAAGTAGCTGCACCCACAACTTCTTCTTTACATTTATCACCACAGCCTTCAGTTCCTCACTCACCATCTTCTTCACAAGCTTTTGCTTCTGCAATTTCTTCCCCTTCTTCAAAACGACACAGTTTTGATGGAGCTTTGTTCTGTCGATACACTCACAAATCGCATTACTCAGATCACGATCTTGCGATAATCCCAGATCCCCTGTTCGTACCACCCTTCGAAGAGCCTTAACGACTTCTAGCCTTTCTTCATTTTCAGACGAAGAGTTCTCAAAACAAATAAAAGAGTTGGCACTTAAATTCCAACTTTCTGAAGACGAAATCGAAAATCGAAATCCCCATGACGATGCTCAAAATTCCAGCCCATTTGAGAAATTCCCGATGAGAGATGAGATAATTCCGGTGAATATTGAGAGGAGAGCAAATAGCGTTGAAATCCCACTTTCCCTTAGAATAATCTAACGGAAAAAACAATGGCAGAAGGGCTTCAAAGAAGCTGGAGAATCAATGGTGTTCATATTTTTAAATTGCATTTCACCCCTGAACTTCAGTCTCTATCTCTCCAAAATTGCATTTCACCCCTCCAAAATTACATTTCACCCCTCCAAAATTACATTTCACCCCCTAAATGATTTACATGTGCAAATCACCCCCTAAATGATTTACATGTGCAAATCTCGTGACATTTTTAAACTTAACGGGCGAGTGTCATTCACGCGCGAGAAATCCGTCCAAAAATTGACGGAATGATTAAATGTGTCAAGATCATGAAAATTGTGGTACCAAATCTGTTTTTCTGCGAAGCATGGTACCAAAAGTGTTTTTTGAGGTAAAGTTTGGGACCAAAAGTGTTTTTCCCTCATATAAATATTATTACTTATCCTTTCTTAAATTTATAAGCAAAAGATTTTGGTCGATAACCTAGACATCATTGAAGATTATCCAGAAAATTCTCGTACTAATTAGTTAATTCCTTGAGATTTGGAATCTTCAGTGAATTCAATAAAATACTAATTAATTTTTAATTAATAAGGAATCTTATACAACTCACCTAATATTTAATTAGCATTTGTCTAAAGCCCTGAAATTTATATTAATTTGATACTCTGCATCCTAAAAAAATTAATCTCACTTTATATCCTCAAAATATATATTTCCTTTCACTTTTCGCCATGAGTGAATTTTTGGACAACTAACATGTGGATCTAGGGGTATTTTTATCCACTATTAGAATTCACCACATGGATTGGGTTAAGTCCACTTACTTGGCTTGGGCCTAACTCAACCTCAAAAGCTAGCTTGTAAGGTGAGGATTTTGTCCAAGTCCTTATAAGGTGGACTTAACTATTGTTTTCAACCAATGTGGGACATTTAGTCTCAATACTCCCCCTTCACGTGTGGGCGGGCAGAATGTGTGGGTGAAACAAGTCCAACACGTGACATATGAAAGCCCAACCTTGTGAATTTGCGACATGTGGGTGAAGATCCAACACACGAATAATGGCACTCCGAGCCTTTGTTAACCGGAGGAATAATGAATCTCCAAGCCTTGAATAACTGGAGGAATAATGATAACCCAGACCTTTGTTATCTGGGTGAAGTGTGTTGGTAGATAATGAAGCCCATCATGCGAACAAGGAGGAGCCCATCACGGAAGGAGGCGGCCCACTTTAACCTGGGCTCTGATACCATATTAGAATTCACCACATGGATTGGGTTAAGTCCACTTACTTGGCTTGGGCCTAACTCAACCTCAAAAGCTAGCTTGTAAGGTGAGGATTGTCCAAGTCCTTATAAGGTGGACTTAACTATTGTTTTCAACCAATGGGGGATATTTAGTCTCAATATCCACCTTTGAAATATCTGAAATTTATATCAATTTGATACTTTGCACCCTAAAAAAGATTAATCCCATTTTGTATCCTCAAAATATATACTCCCTCCGTTCTCTTTTAGATGTCGTTTAAGGTTGTTTCATGTTACGGTTAGGAGGTCCAACCGTAATCCGAAGCCAAACCCACGTTACCAGGATTGATACGAATGGATTAGGCTCAATTCTATTTGATTAGTTGATTAGTTGTTTAATTGTTTAGTTGTTTAATTGTTTAAGTATTTTCCTTATTAAAATATAGTAGTATAGGCAGTAGGATTCTTTAGTTTGAGGTTATTAGGACTCTTTAGTTTGAGGTTATTAGGACGGAAGACACTTTGGAGATTCATTATGCAATATTAATTTTATATCTCATATATCTTACGTTCGTAAGGATTACGCGGTTTACCTTGAGATCGTATCAATTGGTATCCAGAGCCAGGCTGCGATTATATCAACGCTTTGCTTAAACTCATGGCAACTAACAAAGAACGGTTGGAAGGATTGGAAAACTCGGTGCAAGAGATACGGGCTTACATCCAACAACTAATGGACAGAGAACAGGAACGGCGCCACCATCACCGAAACCACGAGGGGCGAAGGCACAACCGTTCGCCGACACCGTCTGTCCCTTCATCCGGATCAGATAGTGACAACAACCCTTTTGCTTCTAACGCATCTGTTAGAAGTCGGGCATCGAGACAAGAGGGGTATGCTGATCGTGAGGGAAGGAGAAATCAGGTTCGAATGGATTTTCCGAAATTCACGGGGGAAGAACCAAGGGTTTGGCTTAACCGTGCGAAACAATTCTTTGCGGTTAATAATATCCATGGATCTAGGAAGGTCACACTAGCTTCATATAATTTGGAGGGAGAGGCGAATCAGTGGTGGCAATGGTTCAAAAGGGCAAATCGTGATCACCAAATTTCATGGTCAAGATTTGAAAAGGGATTGCTCCTTCGTTTCGGACATGGGGATTACGAAGACCCAAACGAAACTATATGTCGGCTGCGACAGAAAAGTGGATTTCGAGAATATCTGAGCGAGTTTGAACGACTCATGAATTGTTTACCTGATTGGCCAGAAGCGGCGTTAACAGGGGCATTCATGGCTGGTCTCAAAGAAGAAGTGGCAAGTGATGTGAGATTATTTAAACCAAGGGACCTCCAAACAGCAATCGAATTGGCGAAAAGAAAAGATGAACAACTACAATCGGGTAGGAAATTTGGACTCTCGAATCGATCAGCCGGAAGGGCAGCACTATCAGGCCAGGGGAGTGGAGTGAATAATCGGGGAACTTCAGCGGGGGAAACACGTAGAATGACTTGGGACGAAATGCAGCAAAGAAGAGAAAAGAACTTGTGTTTCTACTGTGATGAGAAATTTGTACGGGGACATCAGTGCAAACGGGCTCAAGCTCTTTTAATTGAGGTAGACAGTGGGTGTACCGAAATAGAAGACGATCTCGAGGAGGAGCAAAAAATATCATTGAATGCGTTAGGGGGTGAGACAGGGGCGCCAACTATGCGTCTTACAGGTAAGCTTCGGAACGTGTGGGTAGAAATGCTCATAGACAGTGGGTCTAGTCTTAATTTTATTAATCCAAGACTAGCTAATAGGTTACAAATGCCTGTCACACGGGTCAAACCATTTACCGTGAGGGTGGCGAATGGAGACAAGTTGGAGTGTCGTGACAAGTATGAGTTAGTTCAGATTTCGGTGCAAGGATACGACTTTAAAACAACTTTATTTGCTTTACCGGTAGTGGGGTTGGACGTAGTGCTAGGAATACCGTGGTTGGAAAGTCTCGGACCCATATTAACTTACCATGTCGATGAAGTTTACAGATAGGGGTCATGCGTATCACCTTCGAGGAAGGGCCAGAAAAGAAATAGAAGGCGCTGATTTACATTCGATATTGGCTGATTGGGAAGAAGGCGGAGAAATGTTCGGTATAGGAGTCGTTTCGAACACAAAAGAGGACAAAAAATCTGAGGAGCAGGTGAATGACGAGGTTCGGCGGGTATTGGAGGAATTCCACGATGTATTGGAAGAACCGCGAACGTTACCGCCACCACGAAAATTTGACCACAGAATCCGTTTGCACGATGAATCAAAGGTCGTAAATGTGGCTCCATATCGATACGCCCATTTCCAGAAAAATGAGATAGAAAAACAGGTGGGTGAGTTACTTGAAACCGGGTTGATACGACAAAGTACAAGTCCGTTTTCATCGCCCGTATTATTGGTGAGAAAGAAAGACGGGTCGTGGCGTTTTTGTACCGATTACCGGGGGCTGAACGAAGCAACTATAAAAGACAGATTTCCTATACCCACGGTTGACGATATGCTGGACGAGTTACATGGGGCGACATTCTTTAGCAAATTGGACTTAAGGGCGGGTTATCATCAAATACGGGTTCATCCAGAGGATATTCACAAAACGGCTTTTCGAGCCCACAACGGCCACTACGAATATTTGGTGATGCCTTTTGGTCTTTGTAATGCACCATCGACATTTCAAGCGGCTATGAATGAAATTTTCAGACCTCATTTGCGCCGCTTTATCCTAGTCTTTTTTGACGACATTTTGGTTTATAGTAAAACGTGGGAGGATCACTTGAAGCACTTGGTAATCACATTGCAAATATTACGGAAAGAAAATTTTTTTGTCAAGCCGAGTAAATGTAGTTTTGGGCAGCGTCGAGTTGAGTATTTGGGTCACTGGATTTCATATGACGGGGTAAGCGTCGATCAACAAAAGGTTAAGGCGATGGTTGATTGGCCTCAACCCTCTACTGTTCGAGCTCTACGCGGTTTTCTGGGGTTAACGGGGTATTATAGAAAATTTGTAAAGGATTACGGAGCTATTGCTAAACCATTGACGAATTTGTTAAAAAAGGGACGCTTTGAGTGGGACGAGACAGCCCAACAAGCATTCGAAGCGCTGAAACTTGCCATGACCAGTACACCCGTGCTCGCCTTGCCAAATTTCGCGGAAGAATTTGTTATCGAAACGGATGCTTCGGGAGATGGGATCGGAGCGGTACTTAGCCAAAACGGACGCCCAATAGCCTTTCTTAGCAAAGGAATCAGTGAGAATAAGAGGTCATGGTCAA
Organism: Penstemon eatonii; assembly: GCA_038501285.1. Classification (NCBI taxonomy): domain Eukaryota; kingdom Viridiplantae; phylum Streptophyta; class Magnoliopsida; order Lamiales; family Plantaginaceae; genus Penstemon; species Penstemon eatonii. The sequence goes on from JBCEGF010001340.1 coordinate 43,520, forward strand.
CATATGAGAAAGAGATGCTTGCAATTCTAGAAGCTGTTCGTTCTTGGCGCCCATATTTGTTGGGGAGAAAGTTTCGTATTTGCACGGATCATAGGAGTTTACGCTGTTTACTAGAACAACGCATCACTACACCCGAGCAACAGAAGTGGATAGCTAAGCTTCTCGGGTTCGATTATGAAATTGTGTATAAACCGGGGCGAGAAAATAGCGCGGCTCAATTCTATTTGATTAGTTGATTAGTTGTTTAATTGTTTAGTTGTTTAATTGTTTAAGTATTTTCCTTATTAAAATATAGTAGTATAGGCAGTAGGATTCTTTAGTTTGAGGTTATTAGGACTCTTTAGTTTGAGGTTATTAGGACGGAAGACACTTTGGAGATTCATTATGCAATATTAATTTTATATCTCATATATCTTACGTTCGTAAGGATTACGCGGTTTACCTTGAGATCGTATCATTTCACAAGGATTAAGAAATTATTTAATGCTCTAGATTTTAGAAAAATTAAAGGATATTTGGACAAAATTGCCCTTAATAAATTCATGGTTATATGTTTTGAAAATTGGGAGATATTAAGTATAGTATTTAGGATTAAAGAAAGGTAAAAATGTCAAATTAGCATTTAAATCTATATTGAAATTATAAAGTGACATGTATAGTGGAATTTTTTTTCTTCTCTAAAGTGACATGTAAAAGGGAACGGAGGGAGTATCTCCTTTCACTTTTCACCATAAGTGAATTTTTGGACAACTAACATGTGGATCTAGGGGTATTTTTGTCCACCCTTGAAATATTAACACATATTGCATTCCATCAATTCTCTTCCACAAAAAATAGTTCATTTTCCTCCATTCTTACAACATATTTCTTCCGAAATTATCAATGACAATCAAATAATATAATAAATTCAACTCAATCAATCATTTTTAGCAGCACAAAAGCAGCAAATATTTCCTTTTTGTGAGTGTTCTTTAGTGGCATTATGTGACATATAACTAACTGATCGTTTTTCCTAGAAAAAATTTATTTTCTCTTAATTGATGTCACTGATCCCACAACGGTCATTTCATAATTAGGTTTAGGATTTGGAATAATGAGTTTTTTTTTTTTTTTTAAGTGCTATTTTTATGGAAGTATATCAATTTTGTCCTTAATTGTAAATGAATCTCACATGACTATTTTGGAAGGAAACATGTGTTGGCTTTTTCAATGGATTGGTGAAAATACCCCTAGCTCCACATTTTTTGTTCAAAAATTCACTCAGGATGCAAAGTGAAATTCATTTTTTTTAGGGTACAAAATATCATTCTGATACATTTTGATGATGCAAAGTGAAATAAGCCAAGTTTAGTAGTATGTAAAGAGACATAGTTTACAAGAATAATCACAAACTATCATATATACAAATTGAAAACCAGTTCCTCAAAAATATATTAGATTAATATTTTTGGTATCATAATTCGGAAATGGTGAAGTTATAGGCATCTGCTTTGTTTTTACTTTTTTGTTTTCCTCTCGTCTCAGGTACAATTCGATTACATTTAGTCTAGTTTTTGCTTCAATTTAAAACAAGAAGCAACTCCTTATAAATATTATAAAAAATCTTTCACATTTTCTAACCCTAAATGATTGTAGAGAAAAATGTTTTTTATCCATTTTAAAACATCGTTTATCTCAAGAAAATCCTTGGTTAGTTTAAATTAGAGAATTATATCCAAGTCATAGGTTTTTTGGCCAGTTACCCCCGAGAAGAGTAAACTGCAAAACTGAGAGTTGAAGGGGTTGCTGTCAAATTTTTAATTATAGAGGGAGTTTATTGCCAATTTTTTAATTTTACAGGGGTTGATAACAATTTTTTAAAATGAAGAATTGTGTTTTTTGTATTATTCCATTCCCATTCAAATCAGGAAGAATATTTTCACTTAGAGCGCGTAGAATACAATTCGACCTCGAATGGGGTAAAATGTCAATAACTTGTAAATATATGAGATTTTTTGCTAATAAAAATAACACATGAAATGTTTTGCTATTTAGTAGTAACACGAGTATTTTTGCATTTTACTCCCATACGAAAAATCTATTGATGAGGACCTTTGCTTCCTCTCATAAATGGTAGCATTCTTTTCTTCATATATAAATTTATATATAAATATATATTAAATAATATTTTCATAAATTTTGTATTGGAGTTATTTTAAAAATAAAGTGGGTCTTGAGCGATACTAGATAATTAATATATATATATATATATATATATATATATATATATATATATATATATATATATATATATATATATATATATACAGATGATATTTGAGCACTTGTAACTGTAAAAATTGAATTGCTACACTCCAAAATTCTGGTTTGAGTTTTTATGTGTTAAGTTAAACATCATTTTTTGAATTTTTCTTCTCAAGATTACTTATATCAAGTGTTATACTGAACAAAATTATCATATAAGTTAGATAATTTGGTCAATTTCGTTTGTTCCCTATGATTTATTTCTATGAGTACAAATAATAATTAAACATTGTGTTTCATTTTATCCGCAAATCCATATTATATATCGAGTGATGGGGCAATTACTTTTGTTTACATATTTTCCTACTGAATTTCTAATATTTTTTATATATTAAATTTAATTTGAATGCAGGTTCTCCACCTAATGAATTGAGAGGGGAAAAAAAACCGTTATGGGGAGGATACATTTGTCATGTAAATATAAATGGGCCTTGTGACCCACATAAAGTGGATTCATGTGCTAATAAATGTAGACAACATTTGGGACCAGGTTTGCTTATAGAAGGTGACTGCAGAATAGTGTATCCATCAAAATTTTCCCCTACCTATTGTTCTTATTTTTATACATGTCCTAGGCCCAACCCACTTACAGTTTAAAATGGCATTACTTTTTGTAATGTTTGCAATTAAATGACGCATATAACTAATCGTCCCCTTAAAGTATTTGATTATATTAGATCAAATTAAATTCTTTATTACCTTTTCTTTTTGTCATATATTGCGTATTAATTTGCATAAAATTGAAAAAGCTGCAGGCAATGACATACTGAGAAATGTGTTTTTTTTTTAACCAAATAAGCTATATCCACCAAATCAATTACAAAAATTCAAATTTAGATTGTATAGTGTGTCTACATAAATAAAATTAATTCGTTTCTTATGAGATTAAAATAGAGTTAAGGGAAATTTAACCTAATGTGATATTCATAATGTTTGATTCACCTCGTTGTAATTTAAAGAAGAGCAGTGGCTGAGCTATATGTAAATTGGGGGGGGCGATCGCCCCCCAAAGTATCAGGAATAAAAATTGTTAGTAGTAAAGCTTTATGCATTGATTTTGTTGCCCGGATGATTAGGGAATTGAGGGCTCACGCTGGAGGTTTGTGTTCGAATTCTGCTTAGTGCAATTGATTTTTATTTTAATTCTTAAGCCATTTTTTAAAAAAAATTCTTTCTTTCTTTTCAATTTTTAAGCCATTTTTTAAAAAATTTCTTTCTTTCTCAATAGTTAAGTTTTTCTTTTAATTTTTCCTTTCTTCTTAATAATTATATAAGGAATATGATATTTTATTGTTATTAAAATACAAGTATTTTATAATTTTCTTTATTTAGTGCATTAATCCTTAAAAAAAATCTTAATTATGTAAGAAAAAATAAGATTTCTTTTATAATATATAAGATTTTCTCCTTATAATTATATTAATTTAGTGCACTTTTCTTTATATAATATTTTTTTTTTTGGTTTCTCAAGGGTTTAATCCCTTTCGAGGCGGGTCGGGCACATTAAGTGGGTACCTCTCCCAACAGGGATTCGAACCTGAGTCCGCTACTTTGTAGTGACTAGTCCCTTCCACTAGACCAATCGCCTGTTGGTTTCTTTATATAATATTCTTTATCTATTGTACTGTACATTTCAAAAAAAAAATCTTTGGTAATAATTATAAAAGAATATATTCTTTTCCTAAATTTACTTTATTTAATGCATCCCTCTAAAAAATTTCGCCCCCCCAATTAAATCTGTCTAGCTCCGCCACTGAAGAAGAATATTTATTCCCCTGTAATTTTATAAAAGTTTGACAATGCCTCACTGATATATTTATATGTTGCACTTTATCCCCTTGTGTTATGAAAATATGGCAGTTTATCCCCCTGTGTTATGATAAATGTGAAAATTTATCTTCTATGTTACAAAATACTTTTCATGCCCACTCCCAATTTCGACAAGTGAGTTATACTCTCCGGCTGAATGGAGTAAAGTGCTTATTACAGAGAATAAATTGTTCTTTTTTAAATCATGGGGGAGGAAGGAGGGGATTAAACTAGCATCACCATCAAGAACAATATGTTGAAAATATGTTTAAAACAATCTGTATATGTAAAATATTATAGAATATTTTATAAAAAATATTATAGAATATTTTATATTTGTAAGTACTATAGTAAATTATAAGTTATTATAAAATACTTTATATTATGAAACTATAGTAAATTATTCCAACAGAATAATTATTTATAATTAACTCTAATTATAAATCTTAGTATAGTTTATTCTCGCAGAACAAACAAAATCAGAATTTAATAACAGTGCACTTACTGAAATAATTCTGAACCGAAAAAATCGACTGAGGCTTGCAAATGCAATGTCCTTAAGACAATATTTCTGGGCTGTCAAAGGTGCAACAGTTCGTCCCAGTAGTCTCCCAAGATACAGCAGTCGGATACTTGATTCTTTGCACAAAGAACAAGTCCACAGCGAACTTTAACAAATAGAATATTTGAACAATTAAACGAAGAGAAGAATATAGAGAGAAAGAATAGAATTCTGCTTTGATTGTTAGAAAACAGGATAAGAGAATTGGCCAGATTCTCCCCCTATTAATAGCAGCAGAATAAGTGTTGCTGGAATGATCTACGCGGGTCAGTATATGCGGATCTTTTCAGAGGCGGGTCAACTACGCGGATCTTGTTCGGGTCAACCGGATCTAATTTTTATATGGATTTAGAAATTGGGCCTTTTAATTATGGGCTAAAAAATCAATTAAATTTTGTCCAAAAAGAATAATATTATGTTGAGGCCCAAGCCCAAGCTCAATCCACACCCGACCCGTGCCGGCCGGTCAGACGGACGGCGGCGCACGAAACCATTGTCATCCACGTCTTCTCCCCTCATAAAACTTGATACCCCCAAGGGGCCCTCCCCTTATACATTTTTTTGCATTATAAATGACAAAAAATTTCTCAATTTCCTCCATGTGGGATGAAGGCAATTTTCCTTCTCTAAGCTTCATTCATTTCTCATTTTATGGGTTTAATTCCAATTGGGCTCAATCCAATTGGGTTAATACCCATAAAAAACCCAACACAATATTGTCCCAATTCTTTTCTCTAACGAACTAAGGCATAAAGGGCAGCAGCAATTTTTTGTGCAAAATAGTTCACTTCCAAATTTTCAATGCAAAATATTTTGTACCTTCAAACAACTTTTTGTTGGGACCGGAAGACTGTTCATTTCTGATTTGGAATTTTCAGTTAATTCAACAAAATAATAATTTTGTTTTTAATTGATTTAAATGAGGAATCTTATACAACTCACCTAATATTTAGTCAAACATGACACATGGCAATAATCTGGATTTATAACAAAGAATCTGTAGACTTTAAAGGAATAGAAGGAATGATTGGTGGTAGAGATTGTCTACAATCCTTTTTCTTTTGTTCCTGTCGGAGGATCTTTAGGGCTTGATCATAATATGGCAGTGGTTGTGCACAAACAGGTGGGCCATAAGATGAAGATCCTTTTTAAGCTTTCTGATCTCTGCTTCCTTCTGATCAAATTCGGGACCCATTTTGTGCCCCAGAGTATATTAATCTTGATGCCGGAAGAGTAGGAGGAAGAAGAACTAGATTAGTTCACAAAATATGACATCTCCAGATCAATTAATATCAGTTTCTTCATCTTTATCTTTACCCCGCCATTCTACTAGTAAAATTGAAAATCTTGTAGAATACTCCACCATACCAGACTCCGCTGTAATTGACACCTCTGTTCCTCCCTTAATAAGCCCTTATAATATTTACCGAAAGAAAGGATCCCTTAGGGGAATTCGCTCACTCATATCCTCTCACAGACCCTCAACTAAAAAATATGTCCAAACATCAAAACTAGACAAGTGTGATATTCCTTACTCAAAAAAGGAACAGTACATTACCCTTGCTATTCCTCGAGAATATGTCAACTCTTGGCAATGAGACGGCTATACTCACCTACACTTTGGTGCTGTACGCCTAGTGCTATCTTACCAAGGAAGAAAAGGTCTTCCTGTTACTGCCAGATTAGCTCTTTTGGACACACGTTTCACTTGTTATGAACATGCTGTTATTGGAACAGTAGTCACTACTCTCAACAATGGAAGTGCAGTTCTCACTTACTTCCCAAATTTTGCCATGTCTCTCAATGACTCTAACCTTCCTACAGCCCTGAAGGTTCAAGTACAAATCACTGGTGCAGAACAAGTTGCCTCAGCAATTTCTGCAACTCTTCATCATCAATTGGTCTACCGCCTGCAAGACCATGGATTAGATCTGCAAGGATCTGGATCCCCTGATGCCCTGATGATTCTGGCTGAATCTGGATCTAACACTCCTACAATAGTCCAGATCCCCAGACAAATTCCACGCCAAGAACTAGAACTTCTTATGCCTACTGAATGGATCACTAATTACGAATCTCTTCAGCAAACTCATGAACCTATCAGATCTACTACTTATGAGTTCCAGAAGATGAAAGATGGAAAGACTAAAACCATCTTCAAGATAAATCAAGATGAGGAACCCTCTTCATCGAAGGATATCTTCAGGCAATTAATGATCCAACCAGTTGAAGATAAAAGAGAAAAAATAAAATGGCATGGAACCAGGATACCGTTACCCATAGCTTTCTTCAAATCGGATGGCTCTCATGTATATACAGACAAATTGGATGGCCATTTTCTATGGGATGTAGATCCGTCGATGTGTGATTCTGATTGTTCTTGCGATGAACAAGAGGAATCTGATGATGATGAAAGCGAGGCTAGTAGAAGGAGAAGGAGAAGAAAGGCAAGAAAACAACGCCTTTCCTGCAGAGATGATAGATCTAATGACCCTGATCTAGACCCACCTGTTTGTGCACAACCACTGCCATGTTATGTTCAAGCCCTAAAGATCCTCCGACAGGAACAAAAGAAGAAGGATTGTAGACAATCTCTACCACCAATCATTCCTTCTATTCCTCTTGTCCAACCCTGTATGATGTTCCAAAATTATGAAGCTGAATTTCCTCCTTTGGAAAGGAACACCTCAGGATCAATCACTACCAGGCCTTATATCATAACCAATACCATAGATTCTGATGGTAGAAGAAAGACTTCTGAACTAACCCAAGCAGAAGAAGTCATGAACTGGCAGACCACCAATTCCAGAGCTCAAAACAGAACCTTGGTTCAAATTGATTCTAAGGTGGATCAGGTTATATCACAAGTTCAAAGCAATACTCAAAAAATTGACTCTATGTCTTTAGAACTTAAAGGAATCTATAACCGGGTGGTAAAAAGAATAGATCTCCTTGATAAAGAGCTCAGACAGCTGATCTCCCAGCACAAAATGGGTCCCGAATTTGATCAGAAGGAAGCAGAGATCAGAAAGCTTAAAAAGGATCTTCATCTTATGGAAGAAGACAGGAAAAGGAGATTTATTCCTAATCTCCCTTTTCTACAAACACCTGCGTCTTCATCCTTGTTTGAAATGCCAACTTCCTCACCAGACTATTCAAAGCGTTTCTTTATGGCTTCTGACATACCATTTAAACATCCTACTACAAAGCCAAAGAAGAAGCCCCAAAATAAAGAAAAAATGAAGGAAAAAGTGGAAGATTTCCAAAAATCTTTTATGATTAGGAAATTTCCAGAAATGCAAATTGATGAAAATCAACTATCTGAGGACTCATCAAGCTCATTAGATGCTTCCAGCCAAAACTCTGACATGGATCAAGAAATGACAGATATTTCCAAAATACTTATGGCTGATCCATCCGTAACAGAACTTCCCCCTGAGGATTCAGAAGGAGAGAACATGATGGATGATTCTCCTCCCGCTCGAAATTCAGAGACATCATCAACAAAACCAACTAATGGGCCGTGGTTTACATTTGATGATATACCAGTTGAAAAGAGAAGAGAAAGGCTTCAATCCTTTGCTGCTTGGATCGATCTACAGAAAATTAAGGAACCAGAAATCCCTGTTATTCTTAGGGAATTTGCATCCAGGTTCACTGGAACTCTGCGAGAATGGTTTCTAGCTCTTGGAGAATACAGACAGATACAATTCTTCCAAGCTACTGCAGCCCAGGCCCTTGGAGCTATACATCAAGAATTTTTGGGTGATAGTTCGATCTATGATAAGTTTGCCCAACAAAGCTATTTTGCTATGAAGTGCTGCTCTTTACAGAAGAAAGATTTAGATTTCCACTTCAAAAGGATGTCTGAACTCTACTATACATTGAATGGGAGCAATGATCCCAACCTCAAACATGTATATGTAGCTTCTCTTCCCCAAGAGATCCATCCAGAACTCAATCGTCTTCTCACAGCTGCTGGAAAAGAAATAAATCTTCTCACTCTTGGAGAAATTCACCAAATGGCAATTGCAACGGTTGAAAAGTTATGTGAACAGCAAAACATGTTCAAATCTTTGATTCATAACAAGACCGCTCTGAAGCAAGCCTGCAAAAAGTCTCATTTGGAAATCAAATGTGATTCCAAGAATGGTTGTACTTGTCATGTTAAAAAGAAAGCATCAAAGAATGACAAGGAGAAACCCAAAAAGAAAGGAAGTCTCAGGTTCTTCAAAACAAAGCCTTATAGAAATAAGAGAACAGATAGGTGTTACATCTGCAAAAAGAAGGGACATTTTGCAAAACATTGTCCTCAAAACAGAGAAAAATCTGCACGAATGATAACACACATACAGCAATACATTGACTCAACTCTTGATGATACTGATGTTGAATCACTATTCTCCGAGCAAGATGAGCAAACCGAAGAAAGTATCTTTGCTCTTGAAGGCCTTGAAGATTTAGAAGAATCTGAACAAGAAGATGAGTACCTTCCTATCCTCCAGACAGTAAAAATCAGTCAAGAAGCTGTTCCATCTCCACATATCCAAGTCCATATTCTTCCTTCAAAATATGAACGACCAATCAAAGTTATTGGATTTATGGATACTGGAGCTGCTAAGTAAATGATGAATCAGGATATTCTTCCCAAAGAAGCATGGACTACTCATTATGAATTCTTTCAGGCAGCAGATGGACAAAAGTTTAAAACTTCCCTTATTTCCAAACATCCGATTGGGATTCAATTCTTCCCAGATTGCATCGTATGGATGAAGGTAATTGGAAGTAAGTTACATGGAAAAGATCTTCTCATAGGTTTTGATCTTTATCATAAAGCTCAAAAACTTATGGTTCTCCCAAATGGGATAAAGTATAAGAGACAGTTCCAGCTTTATACTACTATCCAGAAGATCTATGCTCAATCAAATGCTCCAAAAGAATTCCATAATATAGCAAGAAAGCTTCAAGATTGTTGTGCTGAATCTCATGCTGAATTCAATCATCCCAGTCCATTATGGAAGAATTCCAAATTCTTCATCCAGCTTCCATTCAAGATGAATGAGGACGTCAATCCTACTAAGGCTACTCATCCAGGTATGACACCAGATGATCTCACCCTAGCCAAGAAGGAATGTCAACAGTTACAAGAGCTTGGGCTTATCGAACCAACAAAGTCCAATTGGGCTTGCCAAGCCTTCTATGTCAACAAAAGGGCTGAACAAGTCAGAGGGAAAAAGAGGCTCGTCATAGATTATAAGCCATTAAATCATTTCCTAGCAGATGATAAATTCCTTTTACCAAGAACCCAAATGTTGTTCTCTCAGTTAACCCAAGCCCATATATTCTCAAAGTTCGATCTGAAGGCTGGATTTTGGCAGTTGGGTATTGATCCAAAAGATAGGTATAAAACAACATTCTGCATACCTACGGCCCAGTTCCAATGGACGGTCATGCCTTTTGGGCTTAAAGTTGCCCCATCACTATTCCAGAAAGCAATGACTCGCATATTTGAGCCTATATTGCACAGTGCCCTGGTCTATATTGATGACATCTTATTATTCTCAAAAGATAGACAGGCCCATGAAGAGTTACTACAACAGTTTCTTGAAATTGTACAGCAGTATGGTATCATGTTGTCCGAAAAGAAAGGGTATATTGGTCAAAAAGAAATTGAATTTCTTGGAATGAATTTTTCAGAAGGACAGTACCATCCAGGCCCACATATTGCACAGGAACTACTCAACTTTCCAGATGAGAACTTAACTACTAAGGAAGTTCAGCAATTCCTTGGGATAGTTAATTATCTGAAGGATTTTATCCCACACAGTTCAAAGTACACGAGTCAAATTTCCAAGATGCTCAGGAAAGGAGCCCCTCCAAGGGGAAACAGCCAAACAACAGCTATAAAGAAACTAAAGTAGCTCTGCCAGAACCCTCCTCCTTTAAAGATTCCTGATAAAGGAAAACGCATTCTGCAGACAGATGCAAGTGATGAATTCTGGGGGGCCATTCTTATTGAAGAAACCGATGGGAAAAAGTATTTCTGTGGACATGCCAGTAGACAATTCAAAGATGCTGAAAAGCATTATCATACAGTCTACAAAGAAATATTGGCCGTAAAATATGGAATCAAAAAATTTGAATTCCATCTGATTGGACATCACTTCACGGTACAAATGGACAACTCATCCTTCCCAAAGATTTTTGAATTCAAAAACAAGGGAATACCAGAGCCACAATTATTGAGGCTAAAAGATTTGTTTTCAAAATATCAGTTTGAAGTTCAGCATATAAAAGGGGATCGAAATCTCATCCCAGATTTACTGTCAAGACCAAAACAAGTCCATTTGATCTCACTCACAAAATCAATCCCATTAATTCTAATGGCTTCTTCGTCCCATCCACAGCCTACAAATTTACCAGAATTCCCAGAAACCAATTTCCCTCTGGACAGTCCAGGACGTCTTAAAAGTTATGCAAAGAATCATCTGTTCTACTATCTGGCTAAATTCCTAATACTGATGAATATTCCTCTTGAACAAGGAAGGTTTTATCCAGATCACCCTTTCCTCCCAATCTTTACCTTTCACACTGAGATTGACTTACCAAGTGAAGGATACTGGTATTTCTGGTGCCTTGGAATACTGGGTTATTTTTCCATTGAAGTCAAGCCAAGTTTTCTCCTTAAAGCAATTCGAAAAAGGAGTCTGGAACCAAGGATCACTAAATTCCTATATGGATATTGGTCCAGAAAAGATTGGATTAAGGTCTTGAAGGAAACCATCAAGAATGTTTCTCAAATGCAGAATCCTTACACCGTTCTTATATTAAAGAGGCCTTATTTTTCAGGATATGGAAATAAAGTTATTCCTCAATCTTATGGGTATGTCTTTACTTCCACTGATGGTGGAATGGGAAATAGTCCAGAAGAACTCAGGAATTTACATCGACATCTTTGCAGGATGAATGGGGTCCCAATTAGTAATATCGAAGATATAGAATGCACCTCATCCATGGTGATACCATTATTCCATATTTCAGGTCCTAGTTATCCTAATTTTAATCCTCTTCCTCAGAATGATCCAGATAGTCTTATGGAAGAAAATCCAGATACTCTTCAAGATGCTCAAGATCCATGGGATTATGGACCTCTGGATATAACAAATTTTGATCCAACGGTTATGAATAATACTTTTGATCCTATGGTTATGCACACGTCTGAAGGAGATATAATACAGGATTCTCCAGACAACAGCATGTGACAAAAGATGTTGGTGGTCCTAAGACAACTTTATTAAAAGGGTTGTCTATTAGTCAAAAGTTATTTTAGTGGTGGCCCCCCAGAATTCATCACTTGCATCTGTCTGCAGAATGTGTTTTCCTTTGTCAGGAATCTTTATAGGAGGAGGGTTCTGGCAGAGCTGCTTTAGTTGCTTTATAGCTGTTGTTTGGTTGTTTCCCCATGGAGGGGCTCCTTTCCTGAGCATCTTGGAAATTTGACTCGTGTACTTTCAACTGTGTGGGATAAAATCCTTCAGATAATTAACTATCCCAAGGAATTGCTGAACTTCCTTAGTAGTTAAGTTCTCATCTGGAAAGTTGAGTAGTTCCTGTACAATATGTGGGCCTGGATGGTACTGTCCTTCTGAAAAATTCATTCCAAGAAATTCAATTTCTTTTTGACCAATATACCCTTTCTTTTCGGACAACATGATACCATACTGCTGTACAATTTCGAGAAACTGTTGGAGTAACTCTTCATGGGCCTGTCTATCTTTTGAGAATAATAAGATGTCATCAATATAGACCAGGGCACTGTGCAATATGGGCTCAAATATGCGAGTCATTGCTTTCTGGAATAGTGATGGGGCGACTTTAAGCCCAAAAGGCATGATCGTCCATTGGAACTGGGCCGTAGGTATGCAGAATGCTGTTTTATACCTATCTTTTGGATCAATACCCAACTGCCAAAATCCAGCCTTCAGATCGAACTTTGAGAATATATGGGCTTGGGTTAACTGAGAGAACAACATTTGGGTTCTTGGTAAAGGGAATTTATCATCTGCTAGGAAATGATTTAATGGCTTATAATCTATGACGAGCCTCTTTTTCCCTCTGACTTGTTCAGCCCTTTTGTTGACATAGAAGGCTTGGCAAGCCCAATTGGACTTTGTTGGTTCGATAAGCCCAAGCTCTTGTAACTGTTGACATTCCTTCTTGGCTAGGGAGAGATCATCTGGTGTCATACCTGGATGAGTAGCCTTAGTAGGATTGACGTCCTCATTCATCTTGAATGGAAGCTGGATGAAGAATTTGGAATTCTTCCATAATGGACTGGGATGATTGAATTCAGCATGAGATTCAGCACAACAATCTTGAAGCTTTCTTGCTATATTATGGAATTCTTTTGGAGCATTTGATAGAGCATAGATCTTCTGATAGTAGTATAAGGCTGGAACTGTCTCTTATACTTTATCCCATTTGGGAGAACCATAAATTTTTGAGCTTTATGATAAAGATCAAAACCTATGAGAAGATCTTTTCCATGTAACTTACTTCCAATTACCTTCATCCATACGATGCAATCTGGGAAGAATTGAATCCCAATCGGATGTTTGGAAATAAGGGAAGTTTTAAACTTTTGTCCATCTGCTGCCTGAAAGAATTCATAATGAGTAGTCCATGCTTCTTTGGGAAGAATATCCTGATTCATCATTGACTTAGCAGCTCCAGTATCCATAAATCCAATAACTTTGATTGGTCGTTCATATTTTGAAGGAAGAATATGGACTTGGATATGTGGAGATGGAACAGCTTCTTGACTGATTTTTACTGTCTGGAGGATAGGAATGTACTCATCTTCTTGTTCAGATTCTTCTAAATCTTCAAGGCCTTCAAGAGCAAAGACACTTTCTTCGGTTTGCTCATCTTGCTCGGAGAATAGTGATTCAACATCAGTATCATCAAGAGTTGAGTCAATGTATTGCTGTATGTGTGTTATCATTCGTGCAGATTTTTCTCTGTTTTGAGGACAATGTTTTGCAAAATGTCCCTTCTTTTTGCAGATGTAACATCTATCTGTTCTCTTATTTCTATAAGGCTTTCTTTTGAAGAACCTAAGACTTCCTTTCTTTTTGGGTTTCTCCTTGTCATTCTTTGATGCTTTCTTTTTAACATGACAAGTACAACCATTCTTGGAATCACATTTGATTTCCAAATGAGACTTTTTGCAGGCTTGCTTCAGAGCGGTCTTGTTATGAATCAAAGATTTGAACATGTTTTGCTGTTCACATAACTTTTCAACCGTTGCAATTGCCATTTGGTGAATTTCTCCAAGAGTGAGAAGATTTATTTCTTTTCCAGCAGCTGTGAGAAGACGATTGAGTTCTGGATGGATCTCTTGGGGAAGAGAAGCTACATATACATGTTTGAGGTTGGGATCATTGCTCCCATTCAATGTATAGTAGAGTTCAAACATCCTTTTGAAGTGGAAATCTAAATCTTTCTTCTGTAAAGAGCAGCACTTCATAGCAAAATAGCTTTGTTGGGCAAACTTATCATAGATCGAACTATCACCCAAAAATTCTTGATGTATAGCTCCAAGGGCCTGGGTTGCAGTAGCTTGGAAGAATTTTATATGTCTGTATTCTCCAAGAGCTAGAAACCATTCTCGCAGAGTTCCAGTGAACCTGGATGCAAATTCCCTAAGAATAACAGGGATTTCTGGTTCCTTAGTTTTCTGTAGATCGATCCAAGCAGCAAAGGATTGAAGCCTTTCTCTTCTCTTTTCAACTGGTATATCATCAAATGTAAACCACGGCCCATTAGTTGGTTTTGTTGATGATGTCTCTGAATTTCGAGCGGGAGGAGAATCATCCATCATGTTCTCTCCTTCTGAATCCTCAGGGGGAAGTTCTGTTATGGATGGATCAGCCATAAGTATTTTGGAAATATCTGTCATTTCTTGATCCATGTCAGACTTTTGGCTGGAAGCATCTAATGAGCTTGATGAGTCCTCAGATAGTTGATTTTCATCAATTTGCATTTCTGGAAATTTCCTAATCATAAAAGATTTTTGGAAATCTTCCACTTTTTCCTTCATTTTTTCTTTATTTTGGGGCTTCTTCTTTGGCTTTGTAGTAGGATGTTTAAATGGTATGTCAGAAGCCATAAAGAAACGCTTTGAATAGTCTGGTGAGGAAGTTGGCATTTCAAACAAGGATGAAGACGCAGGTGTTTGTAGAAAAGGGAGATTAGGAATAAATCTCCTTTTCCTGTCTTCTTCCATAAGATGAAGATCCTTTTTAAGCTTTCTGATCTCTGCTTCCTTCTGATCAAATTCGGGACCTATTTTGTGCTGGGAGATCAGCTGTCTGAGCTCTTTATCAAGGAGATCTATTCTTTTTACCACCCGGTTATAGATTCCTTCAAGTTCTAAAGCCATAGAGTCAATTTTTTTAGTATTGCTTTGAACTTGTGATATAACCTGATCCACCTTAGAATCAATTTGAACCAAGGTTCTGTTTTGAGCTCTGGAATTGGTGGTCTGCCAGTTCATGACTTCTTCTGCTTGGGTTAGTTCAGAAGTCTTTCTTCTACCATCAGAATCTATGGTATTGGTTATGATATAAGGCCTGGTAGTGATTGATCCTGAGGTGTTCCTTTCCAAAGGAGGAAATTCAGCTTCATAATTTTGGAACATCATACAGGGTTGGACAAGAGGAATAGAAGAAATGATTGGTGGTAGAGATTGTCTACAATCCTTCTTCTTTTGTTCCTGTCGGAGGATCTTTAGGGCTTGATCATAACATGGCAGTGGTTGTGCACAAACAGGTGGGTCTAGATCAGGGTCATTAGATCTATCATCTCTGCAGGAAAGGCGTTGTTTTCTTGCCTTTCTTCTCCTTCTCCTTCTACTAGCCTCGCTTTCATCATCATCAGATTCCTCTTGTTCATCGCAAGAACAATCAGAATCACACATCGACGGATCTACATCCCATAGAAAATGGCCATCCAATTTGTGTGTATATACATGAGAGCCATCCGATTTGAAGAAAGCCATGGGTAACGGTATCCTGGTTCCATGCCATTTTATTTTTTCTCTTTTATCTTCAACTGGTTGGATCATTAATTGCCTGAAGATATCCTTCGATGAAGAGGGTTCCTCATCTTGATTTATCTTGAAGATGGTTTTAGTATTTCCATCTTTCATCTTCTGGAACTCATAAGTAGTAGATCTGATAGGTTCATGAGTTTGCTGAAGAGATTCGTAATTAGTGATCCATTCAGTAGGCATAAGAAGTTCTAGTTCTTGGCGTGGAATTTGTCTGGGGATCTGGACTATTGTAGGAGTGTTAGATCCAGATTCAGCCAGAATCATCAGGGCATCAGGGGATCCAGATCCTTGCAGATCTAATCCATGGTCTTGCAGGCGGTAGACCAATTGATGATGAAGAGTTGCAGAAATTGCTGAGGCAACTTGTTCTGCACCAGTGATTTGTACTTGAACCTTCAGGGCTGTAGGAAGGTTAGAGTCATTGAGAGACATGGCAAAATTTGGGAAGTAAGTGAGAACTGCACTTCCATTGTTGAGAGTAGTGACTACTGTTCCAATAACAGCATGTTCATAACAAGTGAAACGTGTGTCCAAAAGAGCTAATCTGGCAGTAACAGGAAGACCTTTTCTTCCTTGGTAAGATAGCACTAGGCGTACAGCACCAAAGTGTAGGTGAGTATAGCCGTCTCGTTGCCAAGAGTTGACATATTCTGGAGGAATAGCAAGGGTAATGTAATGTTCCTTTTTTGAGTAAGGAATATCACACTTGTCTAGTTTTGATGTTTGGACATATTCTTTAGTTGAGGGTCTGTGAGAGGATATGAGTGAGCGAATTCCCCTAAGGGATCATTTCTTTCGGTAAATATTATAAGGGCTTATTAAGGGAGGAACAGAGGTTTCAATTACAGCGGAGTCTGGTATGGTGGAGTATTCTACAAGATTTTCAATTTTACTAGTAGAATGGCGGGGTAAAGATAAAGATGAAGAAACTGATATTAATTGATCTGGAGATGTCATATTTTGTGAACTAATCTAGTTCTTCTTCCTCCTACTCTTCCGGCATCAAGATTAATATACTCTGGGGCTCTTTTAGAAAATGATTATGGCTCTGATACCATGAGGTGCCGGGAGCCCTGCAATTTCCTAAAGAAAGAACAAAATCAATGAAATGGAAGTATTATCTCACAAATTATATATATGATAAGCCAATTGCCCTAACGGTACTCCTGACCTCAGCGGGACTTACATGTGATGAGGGGTATCTCGGGTTTCTGCTTTTTCTTTACAACTACACGAGATCGAGCATTATTTATCTCGAAAGATCCAGTTCGACCCCGATGTCTGAATACCGTAAGTACAAGGCTACCCTGGATCCAAAATTACTGTTGGGCCAAGCTCTGACCCAAACTTATGGGCCGAAGAATTGCACATCTGCGGGTAGACCACCTGAACCCCATTTTCAGCTATAAATACCCCATGCATTTACTGATACTGGACACGATTTTCCAGGTGCTCCCTCTTCGATGCTATTGCTCGGAGCCAGTTGGAAATATAGGCTTAGAATCTTATGTATTTCGCCCTCTAGCTTGTACGGCATCCAATAGTGCTCGAGTAGGACCCCAAATATTTGTACTTGTACTCAATTTACCCGAATACAATTACATTTAATCTTTATTTTCCTTTTAATATTATTATCATCGTGTTATATCCCACCCTTGATCGAACTAACGAAACCACGTAAGATCAATTGGCGCCCACCGAGGGGCCCTATTCGAGTATTAGACCGAAATATGCCTACTACGAGGAGAAATACATATGTTAGAGGAGAGCCTTCCCAAGCAGTGGGAGCACAAAATTCTGTCAACAATGAACCTGATAACTTATCGCGCGCCGCTCAACAACAACCAGAGGCACCGCCGGCGATTCCGCAAGATAACATTCCAATACACACGACCATTGGAGATTTGAGGTCTATAATAGGCACCATGTGCAGGGAGTTTATGAACAGCGGAAGAGCAGATCAATCACCCGTCGACCAACCAGGGATTCAGGGAAGACCTGAAATACCTTCATCGAACTTACAGAAGGAAAATGATATGTCACATATTCCATCAATGCGTCCACAAAGGACTGCACCCTCGAAAGTCAATGCCCGATCAGAAAACCCTCCTGCACGAGTGCACGATCTGGAGGATTCTGTTGTGGGGGAAAGTCACACCGCCGGCGCTGCGAGAAGAAATAAACCAACTTACAAGAGAATTACAGAATCCGAATTGGAGATAATAGTACAGGAAAGAGTAGCTAAGAAATTGGAAGAACAGGATACTATGATAGAGATTCCCTTCACTAATCAAGCTGCCAGGCAAGCGGGGAATACCCTGACTAGAGGAAACCTACGAGAGAGGGAGGTCTCGAATAATATCATGCGATGTTCACCCTTTTGTCGAGAAATACGCGAAGCTCGAAACACAGAAACGGTGCCAACTAGGCTCCCACGGTATAACGGGACTACCGACCCCGGCGAACACATTAACAGCTTTGTTAATGTTATGAATTTGTATGGACACTCGGATAATTTCTGTTGCAAGATTATGGTCACCACTTTTGAAGGGATTGCCCTCGATTGGTTTGGAAAGTTACCTCCGAACTCCATATTTTCTTTCGAAGAATTTTGCGATAAGCTGAAGCATCAATTCGCTAGCCAAAGGAAGCCAAGACTGCCAGCAAATCATCTGGGCACTGTGAAACAATTAGAAGGAGAGACGTTGAGGCAATGGATGGCAAGATTTAGTATTGAGCTCTTGAAAGTGGATACCCCGCAGATTGAATATCTGTCCTCGTTGATGTTCGAGCTGACTAGAAGCACCCAGTTTGGGAATGCATTATGCAGAAAGCAACCAAAATCCTTCGAACGGATAATGGAAATTGCTGAAAAGTATATGATACAGGAGGAGATGAACAAATTGAAGAGTTCACATCTAGATAAATCTCATCTCAACAAGAAACATGATCGGGCCCCGATCCCAAAACCAGGTGATTATGGAGGGTCGAGTAAAGGATCCGTTTGGCAGCGAATCAACACTTTTAAGCCGCATATGCCACCCCAAGGACCGAATTCGTATGGACCTCCTTATGATCGAAATCGAGCCCCAAGGCCGGGTAAAATTCAGTTTACTGAGCTTAACAGTTCAAAAGAAGAGGTGTTGACCGTATTGGAAGAAGGGAATTTAATTCCGGAAGCCCAAAGGATAACACAGGCGAGGCCGGGCGCGCCTGGATATGACCAATACTGTCGATATCATCGAGCTAGAGGCCACAGTACGGAAAATTGTTATCAGTTGAAGGTCGAGATCGAAAAGTTAATCAACCAAGGAAAACTCAAAGAATTTGTTAAGAATGGCAACTATAACAATCGCTACAGATCCCGTAGTCCGAGAAAACTTAACGCTCGGCAGAGACAAATTCAAAGTCAGGCGGACGAACAATCGAACGGTGTGATCAACATGATTGCAGGTGGACCGGCGGGTGGAGATAGCAGGAATGCCAGAAAAAGGACTTTAAGGTCAATCAGGACAGGAGTGTCCACAAAAAGGGAAGTTCTATCTTTGGAGTTTCCATCAATGGAGAATCAAGTCATCAGCTTTAGCGAGGCGGATCGACCCGCAGATGTTAGTTGGGACACGAACGAAGATGATCCAGACTTTTCCATGGTGTTAACACTAAGAATTGCAAACTTCGAGGTCAAAAGAGTGCTGGTCGATAACGGGAGCTCGGCAAACATAATTTCATCAGAAGCTCTTACAAGAATGAAACTCTGTCATCCACATTTGGATAAGGTAACTACCCCTTTGGTCGGTTTCGGGGGATCGGAGATCACTCCGCTCGGAACCATACTTTTGAGTACCACACTAGGATTAAAACCAAAGAATGTCACGAGAATGATCAAGTTCCTAGTGGTGGACACGCCGTTTGCTTACAATGCCATCTTGGGAAGACCCGCTCTGAATACTTTTAAGGCTATCGTATCCACCTACCATCAGAAGATAAAGTTCCCAACTGACGGAGGAGTAGGTGAGATGAGGAACGACCAGTACATGGCTTGGGAGTGTTATAGTTCGTCCTTGACTATCAAGGAAAAGGTGGAGCCCGTGCTCCCTAACAAAAGAAAGATAAATGAATTAGTCTCTAACTCCGGAACTCCGATTCCTGATTATGAAAGACTAGATGGAAAGAAAGGGAGAATCATTGACATGAGTGTGCAAGCACCCGATCACAAAAAGGTGAACTTGGTACCTGGATCTCCAGAAAAATTCACAAAAATAGGAACGGAGCTAAGTAATTGCATGGAAGCAAAGCTCATCGGATTCTTGCAGGAAAATGTGGATGTCTTCGCATGGAGTTCGGACGACATAGTAGGAATCGACCCGCGTGTGATAACGCATTCCTTAAATATTGACCCAAAGGCCAGACCGGTGAGGCAGAAGAAGCGTAATCACGGACGAGAGAAAGACAAGATAATTAACGCAGAGGTCGATAGATTGTTAGCAGCAGGACAAATCAAAGAGATAAAATTCACGGAATGGCTGTGTAATGTGGTATTAGTCTCCAAGGGGGAAAAGGTCGAGAACAAATGGAGAATGTGCAATGATTTCACCGACTTGAACAAATTATGTCCAAGGGACCCTTACCCTTTGCCTCGAATTGACATGCTCGTAGATTCCACTGCAGGATTTGTGTTGTTTAGCATGATGGATGCATTTCAAGGATTTTATCAGATCTTCATGAACGAAAGAGATCAGGACAAAACGGCATTTATCACCGAACGAGGAGTGTACTGTTTCATCGTTATGCCCTTCGGTTTAAGGAACGCCGGTGCAACATATCAGAGATTGGTCAATATGATGTTCAAAGAATTAATAGGAGAAATTATGGAAGTATATGTAGATGACATGCTCGTGAAAAGCATGTCTGAAGAGGAGCATATTAACCATCTTGATAGGTGTTTCCAAATCTTGAGAAAGTATGGGATGAAGTTAAATCCGGCAAAGTGCACATTTGGGGTGCGATCAGGAAAGTTCCTTGGCTATTTAGTTCATGAGAGGGGGATCGAAGCTAATCCAGAAAAAATCCGAGCGATCACTGATCTCCATCCACCGAGGAAACTCTCAGACGTTCAAAGTCTGATCGGAAAAATCATCTCATTGAATAGATTCATCTCCAGATCCGCTGACAAGAGTTTACCTTTCTTCAAACTGTTGCGTAAATCTAAGAACTTCGAGTGGAACGATGAATGCGATAAGGCTTTCGAAGAACTGAAAGCGTACTTAACCTCGACACCCATGCTAGCAAAACCATCCGAAGGGGAACCCCTATATTTGTACATAGCTGTGTCAGAAGAAGCCATTAGCTCGGTTCTGGTCAAACTAGATAGAGCTGAACACAAACCAGTTTATTATTTGAGTAAATTGTTGCAGGGTGCCGAAAAGAACTATATGGAAATTGAAAAATTTGCACTTGCCCTGATTGTGGCTGCCCGGAGATTAAGGCCCTATTTTCAAACGTATAAAATCATTGTTTTAACTAACCAACCTTTAAGACAGGTTCTGTCCAAGCCAGAAGCTTCAGGCAGGTTAATAAAGTGGGCGGTCGAGCTCAGCCAATTCGAAATTGAATACCGACCACGAGTCGCTGTTAAGGCGCAGGTGCTAGCTGATTTTGTGCTTGAATCAACTAGCATATCGAACGGCAAAGAAGGAACAACCTCGGAATTAAGTATGGTGGAAGAAGCAAACGATCAAGTTTGGCTGATGCATGTGGACGGATCTTCGACCAAAGAAGGCGGTGGAGCTGGGATTCACTTCCAAGGGCCCAATGCTGAGGACCTGAGCTATGCAATAACTTTGGACTTTGTCGTCACCAACAATGAGGCCGAATATGAAGCATTGATAGCTGGATTAGAAATGGCCATTAAGGCAAACGTAAAATCAATTGTCGTGCTAACAGATTCGGAACTTGTTCATAGACAGGTGAAAGGCACTTATGAAGCCAGAGAGTTCAACATGATTAAATATCTGAACAAAGTGAGGAAGTTAATCTCAGAGTTCGATAAATTTGACATTCAACCAATACCAAGGGAGGAGAATCTCTGGGCCGACATACTATCAAAGTTTACAGGACTGGTCGACGGAAAGACGGAGAGGACAATCACTTGGCTGCTGTCGAATATGTCTGCTATCGAGTTAGATGCAGCCCCTACAATTGATGTTATGGAAATTGAAGAACCGAGCGAGTCATGGAGCGACCCTCTTATCGCCTATCTTAGGGATGGAAAACTGCCGGAAGATGCAAATGAGGCTCGGAGAATCAAATATAGAGCGCCGTCATTTACTTTGATGGAGAATCAACTTTATAAGCGATCCTCTTCGGGAATTCTATTGAAATGTATCCGCGAATCAAACTACGATGCCATATTAAGGGAAGTTCATGAAGGAGAAGCGGGAAGTCATTGTGGCGCTCGAGCGTTAGCTCTAAAATGCTCAAGATCTGGATATTATTGGCCTACACTTTTTTCTGATTCTGTCGAGTATGTAAAAAAATGCCATCACTGTCAAATTCATTCGAACTTGATACACCAACCGGCCGAACATATGCATTCGATTCCTATTTGTTGGCCCTTCGACAAATGGGGCATCGACATTGTGGGACCTTTCCCAACAGCGCGAGCCAGAAAAAATTATGTACTGGTGGCAGTGGAATATTTCAGCAAGTGGGTCGAATGTATTGCCTTGACCAAAATCACCCAATTTCAAGTTATTAATTTTTTATGGAAAAATATAGTCTGCAGGTTCGGAATCCCCAGGGTTCTGATATCAGATAACGGAACGCAGTTTGCAGGAAAAAGGGTCACGGATTGGTGTGAAAGATTCGGAATACAACAGAACTTTGCGTCTGTTGGCCACCCTCAGGCTAATGGACAAACTGAAGTAGTGAACCGGGAAATTGTTCGATCTCTGGAGAAGCGCTTATCGGAGGCAAAGGGAAAATGGCTGGATGAGCTACCAGGAGTATTATGGGCCAACAGGACAACAGTCAAAGCGGCAACCAGAGAAACTCCGTTCAGTTTGATTTATGGGTCGGAAGCTGTTATCCCGGTAGAGAATCTTATACCTTCTCCCAGGGTCGAATTTTATGATCCCGAAGAAAACCAATCGCTGAGGCAAGTGGAAGTTGACCACGCGGATGCTCGTAGGGACCGCGCAAAGTTGAAAATTCAAGCCGCCAAGGCCAGCATGGAAAAGGCTTATAATCGAAATGTGAGGATTCGATCCTTCAAAGTGGGAGATCTGGTGCTCAAAAAAGTGGAGGTATCAAAGCACGTAGGAAAGCTACAGCCCAATTGGGAGGGCCCCTTCGTGATCGTAGAGGTTGGAAGAAAAGGTTCTTATAAGATTGCACACCCTAACGGAGAGATACTGCCTCGAACTTGGAATGCGATCAATTTAAGAAGATATTATGGAAGATAGTTACAATCGAGGCTTCTACTTTTTAGTTATCTTGTTCTGTTTTCTTTGGCTATAACTATTTGGCAAACTATGTGTGTTTAACGAAGAATTGGATTATTTGAAGAATGTTTATTCGGACTATTTATTCAACGAAAGCTTATTTCGCCTACATTCTTACTTATTCGTCATATTCCCGATATTCTCGATCTATATTCATTATTATCGATCTCTATTTTTTCTCTATCAACTATCAAAAAGGGTGAAAGCCTCTACTATGACCCTCGAGCTAAAAATGCTCTGAAAATGACTAAGGGTGAAAGCCTCTGCTATGCCCCTTAGATCGAAATTATTAAAAGGGTGAAAGCCTCTGCTATGACCCTCGAGCTAAAAATGCTCTGAAAACGACTAAGGATGAAAGCCTCTGCTATGCCCCTTAGATCGAAATTATTAAAAGGGTGAAAGCCTCTGCTATGACCCTCGAGCTAAAAATGCTCTGAAAACGACTAAGGATGAAAGCCTCTGCTATGCCCCTTAGATCGAAATTATTAAAAGGGTGAAAGCCTCTGCTATGACCCTCGAGCTAAAAATGCTCTGAAAACGACTAAGGGTGAAAGCCTCTGCTATGCCCCTTAGATCGAAATTATTAAAAGGGTGAAAGCCTCTGCTATGACCCTCGAGCTAAAAATGCTCTGAAAACGACTAAGGGTGAAAGCCTCTGCTATGCCCCTTAGATCGAAATTATTAAAAGGGTGAAAGCCTCTGCTATGACCCTCGAGCTAAAAATGCTCTGAAAACGACTAAGGGTGAAAGCCTCTGCTATGCCCCTTAGATCGAAATTATTAAAAGGGTGAAAGCCTCTGCTAGGACCCTCGAGCTAAAAATGCTCTGAAAACGACTAAGGGTGAAAGCCTCTGCTATGCCCCTTAGATCGAAATTATTAAAAGGGTGAAAGCCTCTGCTAGGACCCTCGAGCTAAAAATGCTCTGAAAACGACCAAGGGTGAAAGCCTCTGCTATGCCCCTTAGATCGAAACAAACATTCTATTAAAGATTGATCTAAATTCTATTATATAATTTTCTTACGATGACTATGGCGCTGAAAAAGGACCTAAATTATGAGAAATATTTTGCGAAAAATTGCAAATTACTAAGAACGAATTCAGAAATCAACAATAGTATAAAAGAAGATGTTCATTCATAGATTTTCAGACAAATTACATGTGAACTCTTGTTACATTCGAGAAATTGAACTAATCAGAATATTTTACATCTAGTCCAATCCTACTACAAATGGTTATTCCCTATGGATACCCGAAGGAGGAAAGTGAGGCTGGTACACTTCTACCCTTCATCCAGTGCTTCCTCGCAAACAAGCCCATGAAGCACCAGATCGAAAAACAGGGAAGCAACTCCAGTTGCAGGCGCTTCTAGTAAACTCGAAGATCACACCTTTCAAAAAGTCGCCTCGAAGACGTGGAGACCCTGACCGTTTCACTTCCCGAGAAATAAGGGACTTAAAAAAAAAAAAAAAAAAAAAAGAGAGAGAGAGAGAGACATAGAGTATCATCCCAGCAAATGTTATACAAGGGTTATACTACAACAATAAAGAAAAATCGTTACAACAAAGACAGTGTTACAACAAAGAAAAATCTGAGCAAGCTCATAATACAAAGGAAAACCACAGTATTACTAAACGAAATTATTTTCGAAAAGGATTTTTCGAACTTCAGCACTACGATCAGTATACCCGCGGATATAAGCTTCTTTCTCACGAAGCTCAGAACTTCTCTTCTCACGTTCGTAGATATTTTTGAGTCTCTCTAATTCCGAAACTAATTTATCCTGAGACAATCTATTAGCTTTCAATGCACGTTCCAGCTCAATCTTTTTCCCGATCAGCTCGAGCGAAATAGAAGCTCGTTGTTCGATCTCATGCTTGGCTAACGCATAAAGCCTAGAGAAGGCTTTACCAGCCTGAAGTTATAAGAAAGTAAGTTATGGTAGAAATAAAAAGTTAGTAAATCATGATAAAGAAGTCAGAAAGAATTACTTGGGCAAGGGATTCCAACCCAGAGTAAAACAGAAACGAGGAATATTCTCCAGTCGAAAAAACCGCTTCGGAGATAGAAAAATCGGCCCGAAGAAGCGTCAGATCAGATTTCTCATGTGACACTTTATCAAAAGGAACTGCGTCCCCTTTAAACGAAGATCCTCTAACCAACGAAGGTACGGATTGGAAAGGAACGCGCTCAATTATATCCTCCGCAAAAGTAAACTTTTTTATCTTCTTGAGGGACCCCCCAGTTTTCAAGCATGAAGAAAGGGAAACGATTGAATGTTCATTTCCCGCATGGAAGTTTGGCTGACCTGAACTAACGGATGTAATTGACGGTCGATTTCTTTTCCTTGATTTCTTATCGACAATTGGCCTGGAGAAAGGCGTGGAAGATACCACAAGAGCGTTCGAATTCTTATTCATCTCTTGATTTTCGGGTAAAAGTTCAAACCAGAATGATTTTTAGGAAGCTTCGAACACTGTGAGCAATATCAGTGCGAAAGCATCATAAGGAGGTCTTGCTATTTATAAGAAAAAGGCATCATACAAATCGCAATAATTGATAAATCACATCTCCCAAGAAAGATTCAATGACGATGCTGAGTACGCAAGAATGACATTATAATATTCAAACAGAAAGTTCAAACAGGCAATAGCCTAAGAAATAACATAAAGGAAAGAAATTAAAATTCAAGCATACACTAAAGAGGCAAAAGCAAAAAATCATAGGTATACGAGTACAGTGGTGCACTAAGTCAGTCCTATTACATGGCAATCGTTACTGATTAGATTCTTTCACGCCCGAACCATGGTCCGATCTATTTTCTTCCTCTGTTTCGCTGGAACCGCTTTCCGAGCCATCAGAATCACTGGTATTCGAGCTGCTGCCTTCTCCATCATTACTTTGCTCACCGGCTGCAGATTTACTCGAACCAGAAGAAGGCGTACCCTGTTCCTCCGGATCAAGGGAATCCCCTTCGATATCCACATCTTCACTCTCCGATTGGGCTTCGAGCGCATCAGGATTTGGCATTGGCACTCCAAATTCCTCAAGAAAAGGAGCAAACTCATGAGCGGCCAAATCCTCGAGCCTGGGAGGAAGGGAAGATGCTTTATAATCTTTGCCGAAGATATTCTTATAAGGGTTCATATTGGGAAGATAATCGTCAAGGGCGCCTTCGATCTTGGCAGCTGTAAGGAGGTGCTGAGCTCCCTTATAGTAGAAGGCTTGATTAATTTCGCCCGACCGCACGCGAACTAAGGCATCAAGGATCGGAGACTTCAGGAACTCCCTTATGGCGGGAAACCTGGCCTCGACTCGACCTCGCTCATAAAGTTGTTCGGCGGACGCTTTGGTTTGCTCAAGCTCAAGCTTCAATTTCTCTACTTCACCCTCTATGGCCCTCTTCGCTTCCAATTCCTTCTTAGTCCTCTCGAGCTCTATTTCGACCTCAGACAATTTAAATTTGGCGTCCTCAAGTTGACTGGCCTTCGCAGCTTCATCCTCCAGGACTTTGTATAGGGCTTTCTGAGCTGCCTGGGACTCTTCACTCAATACAGCCTGTCGGAGAGCAGTTTGAATAAACAGGTCTCCGGCCTGCAAAAAAGAAGACATGTAAGAACACGAGATAAGGATTATAAGGAGAAAGCTAGAAACTTTCAGAATAAGACAGTACTCTTTGATGAGCATGGGCGTAATCGCCTAGTATCTCAAAATCTTTCCTAACGAAAGATTGGATAGTATCATCCTTGAATCTCCCGGCCAGAAACATCCGAAGGGATTTATCCACCGTATGCTCACCCTCGGGGCACAAATCTGATTCAACAGTCCCACAGTCCGGGTATCCAGCTGCCCTAGGACCTTGCAGATGATCCTCGATAAAATCAGCCAAATCTGGCTCGGAATGGCCAGCCCGACATGATATAGGATTCGGCCCTCGACCAAAGGGTTTTACTCTCCTGGAGGACTCAGCAATATCGTTATTTCTTTTGCGAGCCATCCTGGCCTGCAAAATCTCTCTGGCACGATTCTCCAGGAGAGTATAACTACTGTACCCCTCATCGCTCGGATTAGAGGATACAGTCGGAAAAACAGATCGAAGGATACTGGGACCCTGGGAGTTGGAGATCCCCTCCGCCTCCGCCCGAGACCGAGAGGTTCCTACTTCGGAAATTGGGGGAATAACCACCAAGGCATTCGAGGTTGACGTGATCCCAACTTGGGCCTTGAATTTTTTCGCCTTCCGAAAAGTTGTTGACGTTTGAGGACGGGGCCGACCCTTATTACCTTTCGAAAAGGAAGCAACATGTGGACCAGCTACCGATGTACGGAATTTATCGACAATATCAGCTAATGTGGAAGGGGGGTTAGCAGTATCGATCTGAGCTTTTCCGTAATCGATCGGATCGGCAGGAAAAGTGCAAGTACTGAGCTCGGCCAACCGCAAGACCGCTTCCTGAGTCATCAACGCGGTCTGATGAGGATCAGCACGAAGAGATTGCAGAAATTTATCTGTTATCTCATTTTTCATACTTCCCACAAGACGGCGTTTACCGTATATCCACGTCTTTGCCCCAGGCCAATCAAAGGGAGTAGGCTCGGGATTTTCTTCAGAAGGCGGAGACTCTGGCCCTCGGACAAAAAAGAACTCATGCTTCCATCCCTTCAGATTGCTACTCACGTTGGTCGATAAGATCGAAATTTTCGGCCTCTGAGAAAAGTATACGTAACCTGCGTTTGAAGAGGTGGAAGCACTCATCTGGAATATCCGCCAAAAATTCTGAAAGGCTGCCTTTTTCCCCTTAGCTTTCATCAACACGCAAAAAGCTATAATTAGGCCGATCGAATTCGGTAAGATCTGGCAAGGAGCCAACTTAAAAGCATCTAGAAGGTTTTCTAGCAAAGGAGGGAAGGGGATGCGTAAGCCGTAGTGGAAGTGTTTGGAATAAAAGGCTTGACAACCGGCAGGAGGATCGGTAACTCGTTGATCGGGAGAGGGAAGCACAATCGAAAAACCGGTGCCTAGATACCGACCGAATTCTTCTTGCAACTGCGTCAGGTCTGTCTCCTTATAGGAACAGACGATCTCATCTGCCCTCTCCTCAGTCATGTTTAGAGCTGCGCTAGTCGAGGGCTCTTCCCAATCATAGATCGTAATCACTACATTACGGTTCAGTCTATATTTTTGCTGCTCATTGTTACCCAAAGGAAGCTCCCCATCTTCTATATCTTCCTTTTCAGAAACTGTTGCCTCGCCGGAATTTTCGTCTTCGCTATTTCCAGTTTCAGAATTCGACTCCCGCTCCTCTCCGCTGGAATCCGAGGCGGAACCCGAGCTTTGAGGATTCTCGCTTTCCGATGATCGATTCTCTACAACTTTTTTCCCCTTGCGGTTATCGACCTCATTCTCCTCTAAGGGAGATTTCCCCTTCAAGTCTACTGAACTCGACATAATAAATATAAGATGACT
Organism: Penstemon eatonii; assembly: GCA_038501285.1. Lineage (NCBI taxonomy): Eukaryota > Viridiplantae > Streptophyta > Magnoliopsida > Lamiales > Plantaginaceae > Penstemon > Penstemon eatonii. The sequence goes on from JBCEGF010001340.1 coordinate 72,278, forward strand.
GTTCAAAAATGGCTAATAAAACTTACTTATCGACCTGTCTGCTCCGATCTAAAGTTCTCTCCTCAGAATTTATGAGGAACAGCGACCCTCCGTATAACTATATATACAGGGACAAAATGGGAAATTGCAAGTCAGTCCCCGAGTAACCGCGACGGTTGGACTCTATTGAGGTAAATTTGAAGTCATATTTTCAGAAATTGCACATACAGCCCCTATACTTTCCAGAATTCCTGAATTAAAGATCCACATCACGAACAACAAGGACGATGTTAAGACTGCGCTATCAAGAAATTGTTTAAGTATGCACTCTTTTTCCCTGACCCGGTTTTTATCCCAGAAGGGTTTTTCCGAGCCAGGTTTTTAATGAGGCATACCCGAAACGATAAGCCGAGATCGATTTGTCCTACTGTTATACATACTTCTTCGAGCTTAAAGTTCCACTTTACGCTCGAGAAGTGGGGGAGTATTGATGAGGGGTATCTCGGGTTTCTGCTTTTTCTTTACAACTACACGAGATCGAGCATTATTTATCTCGAAAGATCCAGTTCGACCCCGATGTCTGAATACCGTAAGTACAAGGCTACCCTGGATCCAAAATTACTGTTGGGCCAAGCTCTGACCCAAACTTATGGGCCGAAGAATTGCACATCTGCGGGTAGACCACCCGAACCCCATTTTCAGCTATAAATACCCCATGCATTTATGATACTGGACACGATTTTCCAGGTGCTCCCTCTTCGAAGCTATTGCTCGGAGCCAGTTGGAAATATAGGCTTAGAATCTTATGTATTTCGCCCTCTAGCTTGTACGGCATCCAATAGTGCTCGAGTAGGACCCCAAATATTTGTACTTGTACTCAATTTACCCGAATACAATTACATTTAATCTTTATTTTCCTTTTAATATTATTATCATCGTGTTATATCCCACCCTTGATCGAACTAACGAAACCACGTAAGATCAACATGCAATCTCAGATATATAATCTATGTAAATAAAACACCCATTCGTTAACTTGTTCAAAATTCAAGGAATACAGGGACCGTAGCTTAATTCATGGACCATTCCATTGTCTTAACAATTTTCTGATGTACAGGATCCTCATAAGAGGCAAGTACAGAGCATACTTATTGATAAGGTTAGAGTAAATTAATCAAGAACCATTGAGAGGGATCTGAAGAACTAGAAAGAAAGAGTTTAGCTAGACATAATGTTATAAACACAAGAGTTTATTGAATTCTGAATATCTTACAATGATACAAGAGGCCTCTATATATAGAGGGCGGACTCCAAACCTATTACAATACAACATAATATTACAACACGTCCAGACCACAGAAAAGGAATCTGCATTATTTAAGACAAAGACATACTAGGACCACCACTAAAATAACTTTTGACTAATAGACAACCCTTTTAATAAAGTTGTCTTAGGACCACCAACATCTTTTGTCACATGCTGTTGTCTGGAGAATCCTGTATTATATCTCCTTCAGACGTGTGCATAACCATAGGATCAAAAGTATTATTCATAACCGTTGGATCAAAATTTGTTATATCCAGAGGTCCATAATCCCATGGATCTTGAGCATCTTGAAGAGTATCTGGATTTTCTTCCATAAGACTATCTGGATCATTCTGAGGAAGAGGATTAAAATTAGGATAACTAGGACCTGAAATATGGAATAGTGGTATGTTGGTATACTGGACCAATGATTTGGACGATACGCCCCTGGTTTTTTTTTCAAGGCTATAGACCTTTGTCTAAATTGTGTATAGGCAAAGTCAGCCCTGAATTCTATATCAGTTTATAATTTTGCACTCTGAAAACAAAATTAATTTCATTTGCACCCTTAAAATATATATTTCCTTTCACTTTTTATAATGGGTGAATTTTTGGACAAATAAAATGTGGATCTAGGGTATTTTTGTCTATCCCTTCAAAAGGAAACACATATTGCATTCCCATCAACAAAAAATAGTTCATTCTGAACCACATATTTTCCTCCAAAATTATCAACTATAATCAATCAAAATAATACAATAAATTCAACTCATTCAATCATTTAGCAGCACATAATTTCAAATTTTTCATCCCTATCTCATTCAATTTCTTGCCAATCAATATAATACAATAAATATTTCGTTTTTGTTGGTGTTCTTCAGTGGCATTATGTGAAAGATAACTAGTTAATCACTTTTCCTAGTTTTTTTTTCTCTTAACTGATGGCAATAATCCCACAACGGTTATGAAATCAGTATGTAACTTGTGCACTATGGAAATAATAATGGAGAATCATTGACTAAACTCTTTGTAACTCTAGTGATCAAGGTACATTATTTTTGAAAAAAATTATTAACTCAAAAGCTAATAGATTAGTAATTAACAGTGATCTTACGCGTTTTCGTTAGTTCGATATGGGTTGTGTGAAATGCCGTGCTAATATATGTAAATGGAAATAAAAGATCAATAATATTATATTCAGAATGATCGAGTACAGTTTACAAGAATTGGGAGTCCTATCCGAGCATTATTAGATGCCGTACAAGCTAGAGGGTGAAATACATATAAGAAAGCCTATGCTATTATTCCCAAGTGAGTCCGAGCAGCAGTCTCGAAGGAAGAGCACCTGGGAAGTTGTGTCGTCGTCATAAATGCTTGGGGTATTTATAGTTGAGACCCGGGACCAGGTGAACCACCCATAGGTATGTATTACTAAGCCCACAGGCCTGGGCCTGAGGTCGGCCCAACAGTAACTTTGGATCCTGAATTCCCATAGTAGAGCCGGCATAGGATTCCTGTGCTTTTGGGCTCGAATTTATGCTCACGAGATCAAGAATGATGAATTCCGACCTCACTAGGCCGTAGTAATGTTTGGGTCCAAGTTACCCCTCATCAATACTCCCCCACTTCTCGATTGTAAAGAGGAGCTTAAACTCGAAGAAGTATAAATTGAATGCTGGAGTGAGACGAGCCGTTTTTGGATAAGTTTCGGATATGCCTCATTAAAAACCTAACTCGGAAAAACCCTTTGGGATAAAAACCGAGCTAGGGAAAAAGAGTGCATATCTTGGAAACTATGCAACGGTGTAACCATTATATTACCTTCGTCGTCTAGTGTTTGTATAGGATTTCCAGGTTAGAATCTTCTTACCGTCGCTTATTGTGATGTTTTAGTTGATTTTTAGCAACATCTCTTTATTCCTTTGATTTTGATGAGACAGACGGGTGGTAGAATGCGGAATCGACACCCCCATAAATGCATCTTTCGCGATGCTGGTCTTCAATTTTCTGATTTTAGAAAGTATTGGGACCATAAGTGCAATTATTGGAAATATGACTTCAGGTTCACCCTTGAGGAGTTTAACCGTCGCGGTTACTCGGGGACCGATTTGCAATTTCCCATTTTGTCCCTATATATATGCATCTCGATTGCGGGCCGCTATTCAGCACAAATTCTGAGTGAAAACCCTAGATCGGAGCAAATAGATCGATAAGTGAACCTTAGCAATCTTTTTCGACCAATCTTCGCATAGTTAATATGTCCAGTTCCGTAGATCCGAAAGGCAAATCCCTGGTAGTGGAAGGTCGAGAAAATAATCCTGAGGAGGGGCATATTGAGGGTGTTCGACCATCCGTGATGGGGAACACCGGAGAGCCAAATCCCAATTCCGAGTCCGACAGGGAGGGGGAGAATCGGATACTGAATCAGGGGATACTGGAGATAATGACTCGAGCGAGGCTACCGTCTCCGACGAGGAAATCGAAGAGGATGACAACCTTTCGTTAGGGGAGAAAGAACAAAAGAATTATAGGATAGGCGGAAGTGTTGTGGTTACGATCTATAATTGGGTGGAGCCATCAACCAGTGCGGGGTTAAATATGACAGAGGATAGGGCAGATGAGATCATTTGTTCTTTTACTGAGAAAGATCGGGAGCAATTGGAGACGGAGTTTGGTCAGTATATCGGCATCGAATATTCAATTGTCATTCCGAACCCCGAACAACGAGTTACCGACCCTCCTTAGGGATGTCAAGCTTTTTACACTAAACATTTCCATTATGGTCTACGCATTCCTCTCCCTCCTTTGATCTGTAGTATTCTGGAAGCTTTTCAGCTAACCCCTTCTCAAATTCTGCCGAACTCGATCGGACTTATAATAGCCTTTTGCGTGCTGATGAAAGCCAAAGGAAAAAAAGCAGCCTTCCAAAATTTCTGGAGAATTTTTCAAATGAGCTCTTCCACGGCCTCGAACGCTGGTTACATATATTTTTCTCAGAGACCGAAAACGTCGGTCTTATCATCCAATGTTAGTAGCAATTTGAAAGGTTGGAAACACGAATTCTTTTTTGTTCGAGGTCCTGATTCTCCGCCTTCTGAGGATAATCCCGAGCCTACTCCGCATGCATGGCCTGGTGCCAAATCATGGATCTATGGCAAACGACGTCTTAAGGGAGACATGATTCATGAGATCTCGGACAAATTCTTGCGCTCTCTTCGAGCCGATCCTCATTAGACTCCCTTAATGACTCAGGAGGCGGTTTTGCGACTAGCTGAGCTCAGCTCGTGCTCTTTTCCTGCCCTTCCAATTGATTATGGAAAAGCTTCAATCGATCCTGCGAATGCCCCCTCCACATTAGGTGCGTTAAATTATCTTGATTTTTCTTTTTACGGCTATAGCTAATTCCCTTTATTTCCTCAGCTGGGATCGTTGATAAATTCCGAACATCGATAGCTGGTCCGGTCGTTGCTTCCTTTTCGAAGGGTATCCAAGGTCGACCTCGTCGCCAAACATCAAAAGTTTCCCGTAAGGTAATAAAGTCCGCTCCTGGGGTCGATACCGCCGTGGTTCCGAACACCGTGGTGACTTATTCCCAAACTGCCATTGCGGGAACTTCCCAACCCCGCTCTGCAACCGAGGGAACTTCTCAATCTCGAGATTTCGATCTTCGGTCCATTTTTCCAACATACTCTTCTAATCCGAGCGAGGCAGGACTCAGGCATTATGCCCTTCAAGAGGTCCGAGCTCTGAAGATGCTGGAGGCGAGAATGGCTCGTAAGAGGAGTAGTGATACCCCCGAGTCTTCCAGAAAGGTGAAGCCTTTTAGTCGAGGACCGGATCCGATCCGATGTCGGGCGGGCCATTCCGAACCGGACCTGGCATATTTCATAGAGGACCATCTCCAGGGACCGAGGGCCGCCGGGTTTCCAGAAGATGGAAACATCGAGTCCGATTTGGGTCCGGACGGGGAACATGCAGTGGATAAGTCTCTTCGGATATTCCTGGCTGGGAGATTTAAGGATGACAATACCGCGCTGTTTCTTAAAAATGACTTCGAGCTCGCGGGTGACTTTGCCTATGCTCTTCAGAAGGTATATAAGTTTTTCACAAATACTAACTTTTCCTCAAAATCTTTGCTTCGCCTTTAATATTTAATTTCCTCTCTAGGTCGGAGACTTGTACAATCATCAAGCTTACCGAATGGCCACCTTAAACGAGGAATCTCAGATGGCTCAGAGTGCCCTTCATAATGTCCGTACGGCGGAGGCTGCCAAAGCTGATCAGTTGAGGGATACTACGGCCAAGTTATCTGAGGTCGAAAAGGAGCTTGAGGAGGTTAAGAAGGGCCTTGACGGAAAGAGGGCCCTCGAGGAAGAGGTAGCCAAATTGAGATCGGATCTTGAGCAGGCTAAGGCATTATCCGAACAGGCCTATGCCAGAGGTCGAGAAGAAGGTAGACTCCCTGCCATAAGAGAATTTCTAGAGTCACCCTTTCTTGACGTCTTAGTTCGCTTGCGGTCGGGTGAAATTAATCAAGCCTTCTACTATAAAGGAATTCAGCATCTCCTCACAGCCGGAAGGATTCAAGGCGACCTTGATGATTATCTTCCTTATATGGATCCTTATAAGAATATTCTCGGGAAAGACTATAAGGCTTCTTCTCTTCCTCCCAAGCTCGAAGACATAGCTGACCATGAGTTCGCTCCACTTCTTGATGAATTTGGAGTGCCGATGCCAAATCCTGATGTGCTCGAAGCTCAATCCGAGGATGAAGATGTGGACATTGAAGGGGATTCCCGCGATCAGGGAGACCAAGGCACTCCGCCTTACAATTCGAGTAGATCTGCAGCTGATGTGCAAGGTAATGATGAAGGAGGGAGCAGCTCGAGTGGTGATGATTCTGATAGCTCGGAAAGCGATTCTAGTGAAGGGAAAGAACTAGGGAGATCGGACCACGGTTCTGGTGTGAAGGAATCCAGCCGTTAATGATTATCATGTAATAGGATTTACTTAGCGACCTATTGTAATTGTAAATTTGTTTTTGTAGTTTCCTGCTTTTTCTCTATCTGGTGGATGCTCGAGTTTACATCTTTCCCTTAATGCCATGCTCAATTTACTGCCTGTTTTACCAATTTGTTGAACTTTATAACGTCATTCTTACCTACTTGGTTGCGTCATCGAATCTTTCTTGGGAGTGGTGACTTACCAATTATTGTAATTCGCATGATGTCGTATCTCTTATAAATACTAAGGCCATTTTACCTTGTTTTTATGATAACATCATACACAGTGATCGGAGCTTTTGAAGATTGTCACGGTCGAAATATTATCCGAAAACCAAGAGATGGATGAAAATTCGAACGTTTCTGTAATTCCTTCCGTGCCTTTTCTCAAACCCAATGATAGTAGAAATATAACGAAAAAGAGACGAGTTCCAGTCAAATCCATTACTCCTGTTGAGCAGACCCTCCATGGAGGAGGTAAACCTTCGACGGTCGCCCTTTCTTCATGCTTGAAAACCAAAGGCTCAAACAAGAAAATTAAAAAGGTTTCTTTTAGGGAGGATATATCTGTGCGCGCATCTTTTCTTGTTCGGTCCGTGCCTTCGAAAGCTGCTGAGTCTTTCAATTTATTGTTTTCTTCTGGCGTTCCTCCCTTTAAGAGGGATATAATTCATTTTGACAAAGTTCCACACGAGAAATCCGCTCTGGGCCTACTTCGGGACAATATTTCTATCTCCGAGGCAGTTCTATCAAACAAAGAATATTCTTCGTTCTTGTTTCAGTCTGGGTCGGGTTTTCTTACCCGGGTAATTCTTGCTAACTTCCTTATCCTGATTTTTAGTTTTATTTTTAGCCCTGATATGTCTTCTCATAAATTCAGGCTGGCGAGGAGTTCTCCGGTCTCTATGCGTTGGCAAAGCGTGAGATCGAACAACGAGCCGTAATTACTCTCGAGCTGGCCAGGAAGAAGGTTGAGCTGGATTACGCACTGGAGACTAATAAATTTCTTAAGGAGAAACTGTCTCGGATTGAGTTGAGTTCGGAATTAGTGAGACTCAAAGATATTTATGACTCTGAGAAGAAAAGCTCCGAGCTTCGGGAGAGGGAAGCTTACACCCGCGGGTACGCTGGCCGTAGTGCTGAAGTTCGAAAAATCCTTTCCGAGAATAATTTCGTTTAGTTGTATCAAGATTCTCCTTTGTTGTAATGTAAGCTTGCTAAGATTTTTAATAAAAGCTTGTTGTGACGATACTATTGTCGAACTGTCGTTCTCTCTTTCTCTCGTCCTTTTTTTTTTTTTTGGAAAGTGGGACGAGCAGAGCGTTTAATGCTTGTATCGTGGCCATTAATCCCAACAGATCTACACCGTTGATTCTAAGTCCCTCCTCCTATATATAGTTCCAAAATTATCTTCATATTCTGCAAATGTTATGTTCGATTGGCATGGTTGTGTTTTTACTCCCATCAATCAACTTCATGTTCCATTTGATTTCTGCGATTAAGGTGTTTGAGATTTGAATTCGAACTTTCTTTCTCGACCTCCTCAGGGTTCTTATATGGGAAACATTTTCGACTAGGGTATCGGCAGGCGAAAAGGATTGCGACTAGGGTACCGGCAGGTGACCTGCTTCTTTGGATTCATCCCTCCTGAGACGGGTTAGAATTCCGATACCCTATCGTTTCATCCGGTCGGTTAGTGGACTAGATATGCGTCCATTTTTCCTTGACCGGATAATAGTTCTGGAGAGCTAGCGGGGATCCGGTAGCAAGAATGCTGGAAAATTGTTTTCTCGCCGCTGGTTTATTGGACGGATGTCTCGGATTCGATTCCGGGAGGCAAGCTCCGACTTGTTCCCCTGTTTTTTCTTATTTGGCTTCGAAGACTTCCAGCTTATTTGTAGCATTTGTAATAGAATAGGAAAGAATATAATGTTTTCGAATTCGAGTCTTCTTTGTTGTATCTCTATCCCCGTACTTCGATGAATCATTTGTAATTGTTTAAACAGCTTATAAATGCAATTGTCTATCTTTATAATTCTCTATAGTGATTTCGTTCCTCTGCAATTTTGTCATTCCATGATCTTGTTAACTTATGATGCAAATCGAAAACTATTAAAAAAGAACTTTTAATATAATTCTTATAATCTAATGATTCACGGTCCTGTAGCTTCATAAAACACCTTTCAAGTGATACTCTTTTTGTTGAACATAGAATTCTTGGGGATTCCCCAAGTTAGAAGAAATATTTTTCTCTGCTCGAGTAATATTCTTGACCTTTAAATCAACAATTACGCAGAAGAGATGTGATAGAATTTTAATCGATCTTGATTATAATTTTCGACCTAAGGAGCGTAGCAACGGCTTTCATTTATGTAACAATCTCGATCTTAGGGGCATAGCAACGGCTTTCACCCTTAGTCATTTCAGAGCATTTTTAGCCCGAGGGTCATAGCAACGGCTTTCACCCATTTAATAGTTTCGATCTAAGGGGCATAGCAACGGCTTTCACCCTTAGTCGCTTCAGAGCATTTTTAGCCCGAGGGTCATAGCAACGGCTTTCACCCATTTAATAGTTTCGATCTAAGGGGCATAGCAACGGCTTTCACCCTTAGTCGCTTCAGAGCATTTTTAGCCCGAGGGTCATAGCAACGGCTTTCACCCATTTAATAGTTTCGATCTAAGGGGCATAGCAACGACTTTCACCCTTAGTCGCTTAGAGCATTTTTAGCCCGAGGGTCATAGCAACGACTTTCACACATTTAATAGTTTCGATGTAAGGGGCATAGCAACAACTTTCACCCTTAGTCGCTTCAGAGCATTTTTGGCCCGAGGGTCGTCACCCATTTTTCCGATCCAAGGGGCGTAGCAACGGCTTTCACCCTTGGTCGATTTACGAGGGTCGTAGCAACAGCTTTCACCCGCTTAATAGTTGATGGAGAAAAATAGAGATTGATAATAGATGAGTAGAGATTGAGAATATCCAGAATGTGACGAAAATAAATAAGAATTTTGGCGAAATAAACTTTCATTGAATAAATAACTCAGTCGAAATAAACGTTCATTGAACACAAAGTTCTCTTAATCGCGAGAAATAAAAAAACAGAATTGAGATGACTAAATAGTAGAAGCCTAGAATTTAACTATCCATCTTCATCTACCATAATATCTTCTCAAATTAACAGCATTCCATGTTCGAGGTAGGACCTCTCCATTAGGATGAGCAATTTTGTAGGAACCTTTCTTTCCAACCTCAATGACCACAAAGGGGCCATCCCAATTAGGTTGAAGTTTTCCAACATGCTTTGATACTTCTACCTTCTTGAGTACTAAATCTCCCACTTTGAAAGTTCGGATTCGAACATTTCGATTATAGGATTTTTCCATGCTAGACTTGGTGGATTGAATTTTCAACCTTGCTCGGTCCCTCCGACCATCCGCATGATCAACTTCCATTTCCCTTAGAGATTGGTTCTTCTCGGGGTCATAAAATTCGACCCTGGGAGAAGGTACGAGGTTCTCGACTGGAATAACAGCTTCTGATCCATAGACCAAACTGAATGGAGTTTCCCCTGTTGCAGCTTTAACAGTAGTTCTATTGGCCCATAAGGCTCCTGGCAGTTCCTCGAGCCATTTCCCTTTTGCCTCAGATAAACGCTTTTCTAGAGATCGAACGATCTCTCTGTTTACTACTTCAGTTTGTCCATTAGCTTGAGGATGCCCAACTGATGCGAAATTCTGCTGTATTCCGAATTTTTCGCACCATTCCGTGATTCTTTTCCCAGCGAACTGCGTTCCGTTATCAGATATTAAGATCCTAGGAATCCTGAACCTGCAGACAATATGTTTCCATAAGAAATTAATAACTTGGAACTGAGTGATCTTTGTCAGAGCAACGCATTCAACCCATTTGCTGAAATATTCTACTGCAACCAATACATAATTTTTCCGAGCTCTTGCTGTTGGGAAAGGCCCAACAATATCGATGCCCCATTTATCAAAAGGCCAACAGATTGGAATAGAGTGCATATGTTCGGCCGGTTGATGAATTAAATTCGAGTGAATTTGACAATGGTGGCATTTCTTCACATAATCAACCGAATCAGAGATAAGGGTAGGCCAATAATATCCTGATCTCGAGCATTTAAGAGCTAACGCTCGAGCACCGCAATGATTACCTGCCTCTCCCTCGTGAACTTCTTTTAAAATGGCATTATAGTGTACTTCGGCAATACATTTTAATAGAATTCCAGAAGAAGATCTTTTATAGAGTTGATTGTCGACTAGAGCGAACGATGGCGCTCGGTATTTGACCCTTCGAGCTTCGTTTGAGTTTTCTGGAAGTTTTCCTTCTCTGAGATAAGCAATAAGAGGGTCGATCCAAGAAATCCTAGGCTCATCGATTTCCATGATGTCGACCGAGGGAATCACATCTAGTTCGATAGCGGATGTATTTGATAACAACCATGTGATTATTCTTTCATTCTTCCCATCCGCAAGCCCTGTAAACATCGATAATATATCTGCCCACATGTTTTCCTCCCTTGGTATAGGCTGAATATCAAACTTGTCGAATTCAGAGATCAACTTTTTTGTTTTGTTCAAATATTTTATCATATTGAACTCCCTGGCCTCGTAAGTGCCTTTCACCTGTCTATGAACGAGTTCAGAATCAGTTAGCACAACAATTGATTTTACCTTTGCTTTTATGGCCATTTCTAATCCGGCGATCAAGGCTTCATATTCTGCTTCGTTGTTTGTGACGACGAAGTCCAAAGTGATAGCATAACTTAAGTCCTCACCATTGGGTCCTTGAAAATGAATTCCTGCTCCCCCTCCTTCCCTGGTTGAGGAACCATCCACGTGCATCAGCCATACCTGATCTTCTGCTTTTTCGACCATTCTTACTTCGGAGATTGTCCCTTCTTCCTCATTCGATAAACCTGTTGACTCGACTATGAAGTCGGCCAAAACCTGTGCTTTTATAGCAACTCGTGGTTGATATTCGATCTCGAACTGACCCAGCTCGACTGCCCATTTTATCAATCTGCCGGATGCATCAGGCTTTGATAGGACCTGTCTTAGTGGCTGATTCGTTAAGACAATGATCTTGTATGTTTGAAAATAAGGCCTTAACCTTCGCGCGGCTACCACCAAGGCAAGCGCGAATTTCTCAATCTCCAAGTAATTTTTCTCCGCACCCTGCAATAACTTGCTCAAATAGTATACAGGCTTATGCTCAGACTTGTCGAGCTTTACCAAGACCGAGTTGATAGCCTCCTCTGATACGGCTATGTATAAATATAGAGGTTCTCCATCGGATGGCTTGGCCAACATTGGGCGGTGAGGTCAAGTATGCTTTTAGGTCTTCGAAAGCCTTATCGCATTCTTCATTCCACTCGAAATTCTTAGATTTACGCAACAGTTTGAAGAATGGTAAACTTTTGTCAGCAGATCGTGAGATGAATCTATTTAATGAGATAATCTTCCCAATTAGGCTTTGAACATCTGAGAGCTTTCTTGGTGGATGTAGATCGGTAATTGCTCGAATCTTTTCTGGATTGGCTTCGATGCCCCTTTCATGGACGAGATATCCGAGGAATTTTCCTGATCGCATGCCAAAAGTGCACTTGGCGGGATTCAGCTTCATTCCATACTTCCTTAGAATTCCAAAACATCGATCAAGATGGTTGATGTGGTCCTCCTCCGTCATACTCTTTACGAGCATGTCATCTACATAAACCTCCATGATTTCCCCTATCAAATCTTTAAACATCATATTGACTAATCTGTGATAGGTTGCGCCCGCGTTCCTTAATCCAAAAGGCATGACAATGAAGCAGTAGACTCCTCGCTCGGTGATGAACGCTGTTTTATCCTGGTCTCTTTCATTCATAAAAATCTGATAAAATCCTTGAAAAGAGTCCATCATACTAAAAAATATAAACCCTGCGGTTGAATCTACAAGCATGTCGATCCGAGGCAATGGATAAGGATCTCTTGGGCACAATTTGTTTAAATCCGTAAAGTCATTACACATTCTCCATTTGTTTTCGATCTTTTCGCCCTTAGAAACTAAGACCACATTACATAGCCATTCTGTGAACTTTATTTCCCTAATTTGACCCGCTGCTAGTAATCTATCGACCTCCGCATTGATTATTTTGTCCTTTTCGCGACCATGATTGCGCTTCTTTTGCCTTACAGGTTTTGCCTTTGGATCGATATTCAACGAATGTGTTATCACCCGCGGGTCGATTCCAATTATATCGTCCGAGCTCCAGGCAAAAACGTCAACGTTTTTCTGTAAGAATTCAATGAGCATGGTTTCCATGCCCTCGCTTAACTCTGTTCCAATTTTTGTGAATTTCTCAGGGGATCCCGGAACTAGAGTTACTTTTTTGTGGCCAGGTGCTTGCACACTCATGTCGACATTTTTTCCTTTCTTTCCTTGTAATTTCTCGCAGTCGGGAATTATGGATTCCACGCCAGACTTTAATTCCGCTACTCTTCTCTTAATCGGGAGCTCGGGTTCCACTTTCTTTTTAATGCTTAAAGATGAATTATAGCATTCCCGGCCATGTATTGGTCGTTCCTCATTTCCCCTACTCCTCCCTCGGTCGGGAACTTTATCTTTTGGTGATAGGTAGATACAACCGCTTTGAAAATGTTTAGGGCTGGTCTCCCTAATATGGCATTGTAAGCGAATGACGTATCTACCACTAGGAATTTGATCATTCTTGTTATATTCTTCGGCTTGGTTCCTAGAGTTGTGCTCAAAAGAATGGTCCCCAGCAGGACGATCTCCGATCCCCCAAAACCAACCAAAGGAGTGGTTACTCTATCCAGGCGTGGGTGACAAAGGTTCATCCTTGTGAGAGCTTCCGAAGAGATAATGTTTGCCGAGCTTCCATTATCGACCAGTACTCTCTTGACCTCAAAATTGGCAATCTTTAATGTCAATACCATGGAAAAATCCGGATCATCTTCGTTTACATCCCAATTGACATCCGCAGGTCGATCGGCTTCACTGAAACTCACAACCTGATTTTCCATGGAGGGAAATTCCAAGGATAGAATTTCCCTCTTTGCAGAGACCCCAGCCCTTATCGATCTCAGCGTTCTTTTCCTAGCATTTCTGCTATCTCCTCCTGCTGGTCCACCAGCAATCATGTTTATCACTCCGTTTGACCGTTCTTCCGTTTGATTTCGACCTTGCTTCGGTTGAGTATTAAACTTCCGCGGGCTCCTTGACCTATAACGATTGTTATAGTTACCTCCCTTGACAAATTCTTTTAGTTTTCCTTGTGCAATTAGTTTCTCTATCTCGACTTTCAGTTGGTAACAGTTTTCGGTGCTGTGCCCCCGAGCCCGGTGATATCGACAGTACTGGTCATATCCTGGTGCACCTGGCCTAGCCTGAGTGATCCTTTGAGCCTCGGGAATCAAGTCTCCTTCTTCTAACACAGTTAACACCTCTTCTTTTGAACCGTTAAGTTCAGTAAACTGAATTATTCCCGGTCTTAGAGGTCGACCTCGTTCATAATGAGGTCCATAGGAATTCGATCCTTGAGGTGGCATATGTGGTTTATAAGTGTTGATTCTTTGCCAGACTGATCCTTTGTTCGAACCTCCGTAGTCACCAGGTTTCGGGATGGGTGCCCGATCTTGTTTCTTGTTGAGAGGAAGGTTCACAGTGTGAGAACTTTTTAACTTATTCATCTCTTCCTGAATCATGTATTTCTCGGCAATTTCCATTATTCTTTCGAAGGATTTTGGTTGTTTTCTGCATAAGGCATTTCCGAACTGAGTGCTCTTTGTTAGTTCGAACATTAGAGATGATAATGATAGGATAGTGCCCAGCAAGCCAACAAATATAAGCTTGTTTAGGTACTTCCTTTAGAAGCAATCTTATGATTCATAAGATAATACGCCTGTTTATTCATAGTACGTGAATTAAACAATGGCCAACTTCATCTCTCGCGAACGTATCTAAGCGATTGGATGAAACCCTGAGATCACTCATGACTACGGGATTATTCACTTCAGTATTGGGTGCGATTAATCATGAAACAATCTCAAAGGTCGTGATCTCAAAAATGTTCCAAGTCATAGATTCATATCGAGACGGGGTATCGAATGAATCGTCAAGACTTGTAGGATTATGCATGATTCACATGAAGTGAATTTGTTGTCGTTTCATGAACAAGGCATTGAATGCTAGTGCATATGACTAGGTGGTTCGATAGGGGATCGAACGCATCGAACGACCCGAACAGAGAGACCCATCGTGGAAGTGCGTTAAGCATATCGGTAATGGGATGTCTCTCAAGACTTATAATAGTGTACGATTTAGTCCTTTGACTTGAGGTACTAGGGCGGATTCGGTACACGGGAATACATACTATGATTTAGGAGCCGATCACATAGCTTGGTCATTGTGCGACTACTTTGGGTACGTATGAACGTGTGCGCGGATAGTTAGTACTAATATAGGATCTATCGACTCATCCTGATAAGATGAGAGAATTTCCTGTACGTTCTTAGATAATAAATCCGAGGAATCTACGGCCGTAGTCGGTGACGGATTTGGAAAGGGGTTTCCAAATTTAGCAGTCACACTGGAATTATTATCCTGAATTAGAAAGTACAGAATTGAGATAATTAGAGGTGCCGACCAATTCACACACCCTAGGTCTCAATCGGGAAATTAGTCGCTAGAAGGACCGTATGTACATGGCATTTATAAGAGTTGAAGGTTCACGAATATCAATTCACCTGAAGTTGGGCCTCATGGGCTTGTGGCTAGACATCGACCATGAGGTGTGGGTACTCCTGAATTAATAAGGAAATTAATTCTGGAGTGGTCAATTAAAGTGGTTAATTGATCGGAGCAATTAATTGCTCACTAATTAAATCACGAAAGTCGTGGGCCTGCTGCCAATTGATGGTGAACCTAGAGGGTCACACACAATACAGTTGGACAGTGACAGTCTGGAAGGAATCAATTGATTTAAGGAATTAAATCAATATATGAATTACAGTATTAATTCATGAAGAAGAATAATTAATTAGAAGTGACTAATTAATTAATCGAGAATTAAAGTGTTAATTCGAAGTGGAGAATCATTAATTAGGAGTAACTGATTAATGAATCAATTGGAATTTCTAATTGATTAAATCCTCAATTAAAGTATTAATTGGAAAGGATTGATTAATTAATAGTGGATTAATTAGTTAAACACATGGGCCGATCCATATGAAAGTTAATTGATCTAGGATTAATTAATTTAAGCATATGGGCCAATTATTGTAAGGATAAATTAATCTGGGATTAATTAATCTTACATGGGCTAATTTTGGGAACTATGATCAAATTAAGTTTAGGACTAATTAAAAGCATAAGAGGCCGATTTCTTGTTAATTGATTGGGCCGATTTTTGCTAGTTTATTTAGTCTTGAATTAATTTGATTATGTTGGATTATGATAGGGATTAAAAGAGTTTGTGTTTTCTTGTGTAACTAGGAAAGAGATTGAAAGAGATCTTCTTTCCTAATGTGATAAGATTTGTGTATATCTTATCTCTTGAAAAGAAGATATTCTTTCAAGAGTTAGATGTCTATTAGGAGAAGGAGTCTTCTAATAGAGACATCTATAAATACTAGATATACATAATCAAAAATACACTAACAAATCCTAAGAGATTTATTCTAAGAAAAGAAAGAAAATCACAACACAAGAAAAACAAAGAAGGCCGAAAATTTCAGCCCTCATTCTCGCCCCTACTGAAAACCGAACCCTCTCCAAAATCGCCCCACCCCTGTGAAGGGTTTTTCTCCAAGCTTCTTCCCGGATCTGAATCCAATTCCTGACGAGACGATTCCTTAATCCTAGTTCTGAGCCTGGGGATTTCGCGAAGTCACTCAAATCCATCTGGTGTGGACTTTCTCTAGAGGCACAACACTTGGGGTGCTCTAGTGAACAATTGAAGACCGGAGGAAAACCACCACCTTGCCTGTGGTGAGGTAAAATAGCTTTTACCATCTTGAATTTATTTTAGTATATGCTTGCTTTAATTAAATTCAACCTTTATTCATATGTGCTAATAAGAAACCCTGAGATTTGGTGTATGATAAAAATTTTAAATTCTGCACTGTTGTAGTTGACAAATTATACCCATAAATCCCAACAGATAAATACTCGATCTGCGGGGTATCGACTTTGAGGAGTTCGATACTGAACCTCGCTAACCATTGTCTCAAAGTTTCTCCTTCCATTTGTTTTACGGTTCCCAAATGATTTGTTGGTAATCTCGGTTTCCTTTGGCTAGCAAATTGATGTTTTAATTTATCGCAAAATTCCTCGAAGGAAAATATGGAGTTAGGTGGCAACTTTCCGAACCAGTCGAGGGCAATTCCCTCAAAGGTAGTAACCATGATCTTGCAACAAAAGTCCTCAGAATGTCCGTACAAGTTCATCACATTAGTAAAATTGTTAATGTGTTCCCCGGGGTCGGTAGTCCCGTTATACCGTGGCAGCCTGGTCGGTACAGTTTCCGCGTTTCGAGCTTCGCGTATTTCTTGACAAAATGGCGAACAACGCATGATACTGTTTGAAACCTCCCTGTCTCGTGGATTTTCTCTACTCGGAACATTTCCTGCTCTCCTGGCAGCATAATTGGTACGAGGAATCTCTATCAGCGTACCCTCCTCTTCCAACTTCTTAGCTACTCTCTCCTGTACTATCCTTTCCAGTTCGGATTCAGTAATTCTTTTGTAGGTCGATCTTTGGCCTCTGACTGCACCAGAAGGGTGGCTCTCCCCAACTACTGAATCTTCCACATCATGAACTGACTTCGGTGGGATCTTGGCCCGAGCATTAATTTTTGATGGTGCGGCTCGAGGAGGGTTTAATGCTGGCGCGTGCGATATTGATCGCAGTACGCTATTCTCCTTTTGGATGTTCGAAGATGGTATCTCCGGTCTACCGTGAACTGCTGGTTGATCCACAGGTGATTGATCAGCCCTTCCGCTTTTCAGAAATTCCCTGCACATCGTGCCTATAATGGACCTCAGATCACCGACAGTCGTGTGAATTGGAACATTATCCTGTGGAACAATTGGTGGAACCTCCTCTTGTTGAGCCGCGCGCGACAGATTGTTTGGCTCATTGTTGACTGAATTCTGTGCTCCTGCTGCATGGGAGGGCTCACCTCGGTTATATGTATTCCTCCTCGTAGTAGGCATATTTCGATCTAATACTCGAATAAGGCCCCTCGGTGGGCGCCAATTGATCTTACGCGTTTTCGTTAGTTCGATATGGGTTGTGTGAAATGCCGTGCTAATGTATGTAAATGGAAATAAAAGATCAATAATATTATATTCAGAATGATCGAGTATAGTTTACAAGAATTGGGAGTCCTATCCGAGCATTATTGGATGTCGTACAAGCTAGAGGGTGAAATACATATAAAAAAGCCTATGCTATTATTCCCAAGTGAGTCCGAGCAGTAGTCTCGAAGGAAGAGCACCTGGGAAGTTGTGTCGTCGTCATAAATGCTTGGGGTATTTATAGTTGAGACCCGGGACCAGGTGAACCACCCATAGGTATGTATTACTAAGCCCACAGGACTGGGCCTGAGGTCGGCCCAACAATAACTTTGGATCCTGAATTCCCATAGTAGAGCCGGCATAGGATTCCTGTGCTTTTGGGCTCGAATTTATGCTCACGAGATCAAGAATGATGAATTCCGACCTCACTAGGCCGTAGTAATGTTTGGGTCCAAGTTACCCCTCATCAAACAGATGAGTTAATTGATAGGTTTTGATGATAACAAAAGCTAAGTTAAATTCAAAACCTAGTAAAAATAGCTAAGAAATAAAACTGTTAAATTAACAAAATTCAGACAAACTGAATATTGAGAAAATACTAAGTATCGTATTCAAATATAGTTTGAATAAGCTAATAAATTTGGTTTTGATTGATGAACAGAAAAATATTTATCAACAACCATGTTCAAGTGAAGACAATTAAGACATAAAACGCCAACAGAGTAAAGACTTCATAAAAGAACATGCAAGTACTTAAGTTAAGACAAACAGCCGAGTGATCTTGATTAACTAAGTACTAAACTACTGACTAGCATAGGAGCTAAGTCACTAGATGATTCAAATGGAAGACAATCAGCTAAGTGTCTACATCAGAGGACCAGCCAAGCCAATTCACATGTTGAAGAAGACATCTGAATACCTTGGACAAAAGAGTTCATTAAATGCATCTGACAATTCATACAAACGAAAGTGCGGAGCCGGCAAGTAGAGTCGTTTGAAGGTTGTGAAAAAAAGATAAGGACGTTCCTGGACTTGAGAAAAGATTCAACGGCCTCAATCTTAGTCACCCATATAAATAGAGCTCAATTCGAATGAAAACAACAACTTTTGCACTCTTACAATCTACAAATCTTCTTAGAAAAAAAAATCATTCAAGAACAAATTGAGAGAAACCTAAGTTATTCTCTGAAGAGCAACTTATTCGTTGAAGAAAAACCGAGAGTTTTGAGCATACAACAAAGTTGTATTTGAGAGCTAGTTTCTAAGAAAAAACAGCTTTAACCAAGGGCTTAGAAGAGATTAAGCTCAAGGAGCTAGTTTGAATCTTATGATTTTATTAAGAGTAAAAATTCCACTTGAGCGTAGAAGTTGTAAACGCTAAGTTTTATATTAGTCTATGAGAATAGTGCATTGTCTTCCATAGTGTTAAGGAAGAAGAGTGGACTAGAGGGATTACACCACCCTTGAACCACTATAAATATTATGTCATTTAATTTCCTGCATTTACACTTGCATATTTAACGAATAGACTAGTCGTCAATGTTTGATTTAAAAGACTTAAAATAGATTTACCAAAGATCAAAATATTTTGTTAACAAAATATTGATTGTTAACAACGTTTGATTAACAACACTGTTTATGATAGAAATAGTGTCCTACAAACCAGCTGTATGGCTATCATTTATTGTAATAAATGAGGAACAATTCAATTTTGATTAATAAAAGCACTTTATTAAATGGTCATCTTTATCTTTTGTAATAAATATCTACGCATAAGGATAGAAGTCCTCAAATCACAGGGCTATGGGACAACCCATGGACTGATCTCCAAGGCCGTGATCTAGAACATATTCAAGAGTCGTAGAATTCAATCGAGATAGGACATCGTTGGATTCGGTTAGACTCTCACTATCGTGTATACTCCGATGAACTGGAGAGCGCTGGGGTCCACGAGCGTGACTGGGATAGTCGATACACATAAGTGGGTGGCTTGCTGGGATAGCAAGTGCACTGAATATCCCAACTAGGAAATAACTCACCATGGAAGCGGTAGTCGCATATCGGGGTTGAAGTTATTTCAATTTACAATAGTATACGAGGAAAGATCCCTAATTACTTCAGATGATAGGGTTTATCTGGTGCGAAAACATCTATGTTTTGATATGAGTTTCGACTGACTGGAGATCACCAGAAAGTCTTTGTGGACTCATGTTGGGTATAGAGGAACTCGTATGCAGATTCATATCATCAACAAAGATCAATTGACCCGACTTGATAGGTTGGGAAATTCTCCTATGAATTTCTGTGAGAAATTAATTCTGGTAAAATCCTTGGCCAAGGTATCTGACGGCTTTATGTAAGTAGCTCATAAAGATTAAGTCAAAGAGAATTATTTCGAGACCAGAATACATAAGGTCAAGACAAAATAAAAGGGAGACTGATGAAAGACCATACCCTTAAGTCTAGACTGGGAGATTGATCGATGGAGAGATTATGGCGTATATGGTAATTGTAAATGATAAAAGGTTCACTGAATTAATTCACCAGTGATTAGGCTCCATGGGCTTGTGGCCAGACATCGACCGTGGAGTGTGGGAGAATTCCTACATTGGCAGTGGTGCTAATTTTGGAATGGTCAGTCGACAGAGTGTTCGACTGATTTAGAAAGTATTTAATGCTTGAATAATTAAAATAATATTTAATTATAACCCACAGCCAATTTGTGGTGAACCTATGGGGGCATACACAATACACATGAAGCGAAAGCGAAGGAAAAAGGAAACAACTGGGTCGACCGAATATACTGGGTCGATTGGTGACTGGGTCGACTGGGTCGACCCAATTGGAACAAATTGGATCCGATTAGAATTGGATCAAGATTATAAATTAAATTGGAATTTAATTTGTGGGTTAATTAATTAATTTGAACTTAATTAATTATAGGAAGAATTAATTAAATAGACTTGGAGTCTAATTTAATTTATTGGGAGAGTAGTTAATTTAATTGGGAAATTAAATAAAGCCTGATTAAACTAATTAACTGGGCCATGAATTAATTATGAAGACTTAGTCTTCTAATTAAAAGGGCCATGACCCATGTAGGAGACTTGGAGTCCTAGTCCTAGGAGGATTAGGGTCAATGAGATACCTATAAATAGGGGACTTGATGTCATATCTCACACACAACTTTAAAAGCCAAAAAGCCAAGTCAAGAAAAACATTCTCCCTCTCCCCAAGCTCAAATCGGCCGAACCCATTCTTCCTTTGGAAGAATTTTTCGATTTTCGTTCTTGTTCCAAATTCGTTTCCTAAACCCAGTTCTTAATATATCATGTGTTCTAGCCGATCAGGGTATATTAAATTTCGTGTAATTGTGGTGTATCAACCCATAGAGGCGCAACACGTGGGGCGCTGCTGCAGGGCATAGGATCGACCAACTCGAGGGAGGAACTTGAATTATCTTGTAGAGCATGTAATACTATCGCAGTGGACTTCTCCTGCAACACCCCAATTAAATGGAGTAGCAGAGAGAAGGAATCGAACCTTGATGGACATGGTTCGATCCATGATGAGTGCCACTGACCTTCCCCTTTCATTTTGGGGACATGCCCTCCTCACGGCAACGAAGATACTAAACATAGTACCTTCTAAATCCGTAGAAAAGACACCATACGAATTATGGTTTGACAAGGCACCCTCATGTTGGGATATCTTGGCTAGGGCTCGATTGTCAATACAACAGAGTGCGGAATTTTAAAATTTTTCGAGTTCCTAACAGTCCCATGAATTCTTTCTCCATAGTTATTATACGAATAAGGTATGAATCAAACATCAATTAAAACACGAGGGGGTTAATCGCAAATTACCTGACCACCAAGTTGTGGTTGTCGTGTCCTCCAAGTGTTTGGTTCGATCCACAGATAGAGTGATCCATATGTCTCACCTCCAAAGCTAGTCCACACCAATCGGATTGTAGTGACGCCTACAAGTCTTAGGCTACGAACTGGATCTCGCAGGTTTGTCAGCAAAGGAACGGAGACACCAATGGAAGAATCGACCCACAGGACTTATGTGGTCGAGCAGGGTTCGGCCAAGTACAGATCTGGTCCGAGCAGGGTTCGGCCAGGGTCAGGTTTGGTCCGATTTGGGTTCGGCCAAAGCTAGGTTGGGCGACTAGGGTTTAGGGGCGGAAACCTTGGGGCGATTTTTGCAATTAAAATTTCTTGTCGAAAAATCTTTTCCTCACACGATTTTTCTCTCTCAATTTTCAGCAAAAGTATTTTGTTTTTCTCTCAAAAGTTTTCTTGTCTTTGAGTGCAACTTGGTTAGCATTTATTATGAATGAAGAGAAGGGAAGGAGTATTTATAGGAGAAGAGTCTTTCTCCAAAAAGATCTCCTTTCCTTGTTTATCAAATCTTTATTCCTTATCCTTAGGAATATGAGATTTGATAAATCTCTTCAAACTTGATTCTCAAGAAACAAAAACTCCTTTTCCTTTCAACTACTAAAATCGCCCCCTAGCCCCTAAGTTTGGATAATTCCAAAATCAACCCATAATTATCCAATACTCAAATTGGTTAATTATTTATTCTTTCAATTAATTAACTACTTTAATTAATTCCATAATTAATCAGATAACTTTAATTAATTAATTATCAATTAATCAATTAGTCATCTAATTAATAATCTCCAATTGAATTAATACCATAATTCAATTACCTTGATTTAACAACTTTAAATCACTTACTTTCCTTTTAGACAGTCACCGTCCAATTGTATTGTGTGTGACCCTCTGGGTTCACCATCAACTGGCAGCAGGCCCACGACTTTCGTGATTTAATTAACGAGCAATTAAATGCTCCGATCAATTAAACTACTTTTAATTGACCACTCCTAGAATTAAATCCTCTATTAATTCCGGAGTACCCACACTTCATGGTCGATGTCTAGCCACAAGCCCATGAAGCCCAATCAAAGGTGAATTGATTTATTGTGAACCTCACCTCTTATAATTGCCATGTACATACGGTCCTTCCACGATGATTTCCCGATCGAGACCTAGGGTGTGTGAATTGATCGGCACCTCTAATTATCTCGATACTGTACTTTCTAATTCTGGATAATAATTCCGGTGTGACTGCCTAATTTGGAAATACCTTCCAAATTCGTCACCAACCATGGCCATGGGTTTCTAGGAACATATTATCGAAGAACGTACAGGAAATGCTCTCATCTTATCAGGATGAGTCGATAGATCCTTTCTTAGTACTAACCACTCGCGTACAGTCGTGTACGCACCCAACTTAGGCACTTTGTGGCCAGGCTATGTGACCAGTACCTAAATCTAAGTACGCACACTTGTGCACCGAATTCGCCCTAGCACCTCAAGTCTAAGGACTAAATCGTACACTATTATAAGCCTTGAGAAACATCCCATCACCGATATGCGTCATGCGCTTCCACAATGGGTTTCTCTGTTCGAGTCGTTCGATGCGTTCAATCCTCCATTGAACCACCTACTCATATGCACTGGACTCAAATTCCTTGCTCATGAAACTCTACAAATTCACTCCATGTGAATCATGCATATTTGTACAAGTCTTGACGATTCCTACGATACCCCGTCTCGTTTGGAATCTATGACTTGGAACGGTTTTAAGATCACGACCTTTGAGACTGTTTCATGATTGCACTCAGTACTGAAGTGAATCGTCCCATAGTCTATTGTGACCTCAGGATTTCATCCAATCGCTTAGATAGGTTCGCGAGAGATGAAGTTGACCATTGTTCAGTTTCACATACTATGAATGAACGGCGTATTAATTATAAACCATAAGAAAACAGTACTTCAACAAGCTAATTAACATTGGCTTGCTGGGCACTATTCCATCACCTCATACGCATTCATGCGCATATGGGAATCTCCCGCTAACATTAAAAAGCTAGTGGGAGATAAATTGGAAATTAAATCTACTTTGTGCAAATTCGTGGGGTATCCGGAAAACTCAATAGGATACGAGTTCTACGATATTACAAGACAAACTACGTTTATCTCGAGGAATGCACACTTCTTGGAGAAGGATTTCTTGGTGGACAAGAAGGAAAACAACGTAGAACTAGATAAGGTCACTGAAGCTGAAAAGGCCGAAGAGGTCGATCAAGCTGACCCATCACCACAGACAGTGGGAGATTAAGAGCATGAAAGTGCACCAGAAAGTACACCGATACTTCGTAGGTCAGAAAGACAACGTAGAGAACCCGAGAGGTACTATGGTCTGCTGCATGACTGGACAGTCTCTAACCATCCTAAGGACTTACGAAGAGTGTTGGGTTATGCCTCGAGTGTCAGAACAAAAAAATTTAAAATTTTTCGCAAGGTCCCATATTTTAGATCTCCATATTATGTATACGAAAGAATGAAACAAAAACACACAATGAATTAAACAAAGGGGGTTTTTGCAATTTACCTCACCACAGGAAAGGTGGTGGCAACCTACAACTCTGATTCTGATTCTGGTTTACGGGAGTGATCCAAATGTCTCACCTCCAGAGTTTAGTCCACACCAACTGGATTCTGGTAACACCTCCTAATCGTAGGCTCAGAACTGGATATAAGAGATTTGTTATTGCAGGACTGTGCAGATCTACTTGACAGGGCAAGATCCAGCACGGTGGAACAGGGGAGGATGTGCGGCGGCGTTGCAACAACTCACGACCAGCATGGTGGTGGCGGCGGCTATTGATGGCGGCGCAGGAGAGGGGGCGACGGTTCTAGGTCAGAGAAAAGAGGCTAAGGTTTTTGCTAGGGTGTTAGCTTTCTGAGCTCTGGTAGAACTATATTTATAAGCCTCTACTTGACCTAGGTTTGCAAGACTCCTTATGGGCTTTTAAAAAGCCCATGTCTTGCAAGCCTTCTTTTAATTAACTTCTTTAATTAAAACCCAATCCATATTAATAAATCAATATTTCCTTTAATTAATTAATTAGCAATTTAATTAACTAATTAATTAATCTCCCACTTGAATTAATACTTTAATTCATTTAATTGATTTAATTATATTTAAATCAATTAATTCCTTTCATGTCCTTTTATAACAGTCACCGTCCAATTGTATTGTGTGTGACCCTCTGGATTCCTCGTGATTTAATTTATGAACAATAAATTGCTCCGGTCAATTAAACAACCTTTAATTGATCACTCTTAGTATCAAATCCTCTATTAACTCAGGAGTACCCACACTTCATGGTCGATGTCTAGCCATAAACCCATGAAGCCCAACTTAAGGTGAATTGATATTTGTGAACCTCGTCTCATATAATTACCATGTACATACAGTCCTTCTATTGACTAATATTCCCCATCAAGACTTAGGGTGTGTGAATTGATCGGCACCTCTAAATTCATCTCGATAACTATACTTTCTAATTCAGGATAATATTCTAGTGTGACTGCTAAATTTGGAAACCCCTTTCCAAATCCGTCACCAACTGCGGCCGCAGATTTCTCGGATATATTATATAAGAATCGTATAGGAAATTCTTTCATCCATTAGGATGAGTCAATAGATTTCATATTGGTGCTAACCACCCGCGTACATGTCTATACGCACCCAACCTAGGCATGTTATGATCAAGCTAAGTAACTTATACCTAGATCTAAGTACGCACTTTCATGTACCGAATTCGCCCTAGCACCTCAAGTAAAAGGACTAAATCGTACACTATTATAATCCTTGAGAAACATCCCATCACCGATATGCGTCATGCACTTCCACAATGGGTTTCTCTGTTCGGGTCGTTCGATGCGTTCAATCAACCATTGAACCACCTACTCATATGCACTGGCCTCAAATGCCTTGCTCATGAAAGGCTACAAATTCACTCCATGTGAATCATGCATACTCGTACAAGTCTTGGCGATTCCTACGATACCCCGTCTCATTCGGAATCTATGACTTGCACTCAGTACTGAAGTGAATCGTCCCATAGTCAAATGTAATCTAAGGATTTCATCCAATCGCTTAAATGTATTCGAGAGAGATGAAGTTGGCCTTTGTTTATCCTTTATACATATATAAATAAACATGCGTATTATTATAAAATCAAAGATTGTCTCATACAGAATAGACCTATTACAAGCTTATTGAATTGGCTTGCTGGGCACTATCCTATCAATCTCACACTTGCCCTAAAGCCATTCACAGATGTTCCTAAGACTCATCTTCTCTAGATGACTATCGAACGCCTTTTGTGAAAATGGCTTAGTTAGTGGGTCAGCCATGTTGTCTTCTGATTTGACATACTCAATGTGCATGTCTCCTCTACCAATGATCTCCCTGATCACGTGGTATTTCCTCTGTACGTGTTTGGATTGATGGTGTGATCTCGGCTCCTTCGCTTGAGCTATTGCTCCGTTGTTGTCACAGAAGACTACTACAGGTTCTGCAATGCTAGGAACAACATCCAGTTCTTGGATGAAGTTTTTCATCCATACACTTTCCTTTGCTGCATCTGATGATGCGATATATTCTGGTTCTGTGGTTGAGTCGGCAGTGGTAGACTGTTTACAGCTTTTCCAACTGACTGCTCCACCATTGATGCAGAATATGTATCCAGAGTTGGATTTGAAGTCATCCACGTCAGACTGGAAACTCGAATCAGTGAATCCTTCAAGTTTCAGTTCTCCACTACCACCTTAGACCAAAAACATATCCTTAGTCCTTCGCAGGTACTTTAGGATTGCTTTTACGGCAGTCCAGTGCTCTTCGCCTGGATTTGACTGATAGCGGCTCGTTACACTTAGAGCGTGTGCTATGTCTGGTCGAGTACACAACATTGCATACATAATGCTCCTTATAGCAAAGGCATAAGGTATGAGAGACATTCTCGTCTTTTCTTCGTCGGTTGTAGGGCACATTGACTTAGAAAGAGAGATACCATGTCTCAATGGAAGCAATCCTCTCTTGGATTCTTCCATTTTGAATCTCTTCAAAATTGTGTTGATGTACTGAGATTGGGAGAGTCCTATCATCTTCTTCGATCTATCCCTATAGATACGTATTCCCAATACGTAAGATGCGTCTCCCATATCTTTCATGGAGAACTGCGCGGATAACCAAGCTTTAGTCTGCGCTAACATCTTGATATCGTCTCCGATTAACAAAATATCATTGACGTACAAAATAATGAATTGTATCGAACTCCCACTATTCTTCTTGTACACACAAGGTTCATATACGTTTTTGATGAAGCCAAATGCTTTGACTATCTTATCAAATCGTATGTTCCAGGTTCGGGACGCCTATTTGAGGCCATAGATTGACCTTTGAAGTTTACACAGTTTGTGCTCACTTCCTTTGGACGCAAAACCTTCAGGTTGTTGCATAAAGATCTCCTTGTCAATGTCTCCATTGAGAAAGGCGGTCTTTACGTCCATTTGCCATATTTCGTAGTCATGCCACGCGGCTATGGCAAGCAGTATCCGAATGGATTTTGACATCGCCACGGGAGAGAAGGTTTCCTCATAGTATATTCCAGGACTTTGAGAATACCATTTCGCCACTAAGCGAGCTTTATGAGTTAATACCTCTCCATTCATTCCAAGCTTGAGCTTGAAGATCCATTTGCATCCTACAGGGATAGTTCCCTCAGGTGGATCGACCAAGGTCCAAACCTTGTTGGAATGCATGGAATCCATTTCGGATTGCATGGCTTTGAGCCATGAACCCGAGTCTATGCCTGACATCGCTTCTTGATAGGTCCTTGGATCACTTTCAACTTTCTCGTTTTCGTGAATGAAACCAAATCGCTCTGGCTCCTTACGAATTCGATCAGACCTTCGAAGAGTAGGTGTACTAGTAGGTTCAATAAATTCTATTTCAGCTCCAACTGTTTGTGGGGATGGGTCCGATTCCTGGACTTCATCAAGTTCTACGATTGTCCCATTTCGATTGGTGAGGAAATCCTCTTCCAAAAAGTGGGCGTTCCTAGATACGAACGTATTACGTTCTTTAGGATCGAAGAAAAGGTTTCCAATGGATTCCTTTGGATACCCCACAAATTTGCACAAACTAGATCTACTATCTAGCTTATCTCCCTTCTTGTTCTTTACATACGCTGGAGATCCCCATACTCGTAGATACGAATACACGGGTGCTTTACCATACCATACTTGGTGTGGTGTTGTTGGCACTGACTTCGAAGGTACTATGTTCAGTATCTTCGAGTCAGTTAATAGGGCTAAGCCCCAAAACGAAAAGGGGAGATCAGCGAAGCTCATCATGGAACGAACCATGTCTAACAAAGTTCAGTTCCTCCGCTCAGACAGTCCATTGAGTTAGGGCGTCCTAGGGGGAGTTCGCTGTGCGAGAATTCCATTCTCTTTCAGATAATCAAGGAATTCTTGGCTTAAGTACTCACCACCTCTGTCAGATCGAAGTGCTTTAATACTATGTCCGAGTTGGTTCTCAACTTCCATTCGAAACTCTTTGAATTTCTATGTTTCATAAGATACACATATCCATAACGACTAAAATCGTCGGTGAATGTTACGAAGTAAGAGAATCATCCTCTCGCATTGACACTCAATGGTCCACAAACGACAGTATGGATTAAATCAAATGTTTGCTTTGTTCGCTCGGGATTCCCTGTGAAGGGTGATTTGGTCATCTTTCCTTTGAGACAAGATTCGCAAGTTGGGAGTTCATCCAAGTTCTTTATTTCAAGAGCCTTAGAGGAAACCAGCTTTTGAATCCTACTCTTGGAAATATGTCCAAGTCTAGCGTGCCAAAGTTGTGGTGTTTGATTATCATATTTCCTTTTTCTAGATTGAATGTGCATGACGTTGGAATTTATAGGTTCTAGGGAATACAGACCATCTATCAAAGTACCACGAGCATATATTAAACCACCTTTAAATATGCAAAAAGCTCCATTTTGAATGGAAAAATTAAAACCATCAATGTCTAACATCGGAATAGAAATGATGTTCTTAATTATTGTTGGTACGTACAAACAGTCTTTTAGAACTTAAGTAAAATCCCCTAAAACTAGTTCCACGTCTCCTATAGCCTCAGCGGCGATCCTAGCTCCGTTTCCAAAGCGCATGATTCTATCCCCGGGCTTCAAGAATCTTACTGCTCCCATCACCTGCAAATCATTGCAGATATGAGAACCTGCTGCGGTGTCTAACACCCACGATGCACAGTTAATAGAAATATTAACTTCAACCAAGAAAATACCTTTGGCTACCAGTTTCATCTTTAGGTAGTCTGGGCAATTCCTTTTCCAGTGCCCTGCTTTCTTGCAGTGGAAGCATTCGTCTTCTAGGCTTTTGCGCTTATTTTCAACCACCTTTATGACTGCCTTCGAAGAAAACACCTTCTTCTTCTTCTTACCTCTCTTGGGCTTTGCAGCCTTCGATTGGTGAGCAATCATTACCGGCTTCTCTTTCTTGAGAGTCGATTCTGCCGTTACCAACAAATTGGTCAGTTCGTGAAGAGCGAGGGTTCTATCCTCCATGTTGAAATTCAACACAAACTGGTCAAAAGAACGGGGCAACGTATGGAGAAGGAGGTCAGTGCTAAGATCAGCATGCAAGTCCACGTCCAATCGCCTTAGTTTTTCAACCAGGTTGATGAAACGCAGACAATGATCCTTGACACTGCTTCCCTCAGCCATCTTGAGATAAAACAGCTCTTTAGTGGTCGCGAACCTTTCGGTGTGAGACCTCTCTCCAAACATCTGCTGGAGATGGAGAAGTATATCTCTAGCAAGCGGTATTTCAGCGTGCTGTTTCTGTAGTTCATTTGACATTGAGGCTAGCATGAGGCAGCGAACCTGAAGATCATCATCAACCCTTTTAGCATGGGCGGTTCGTTGTTCCTCACTAGCTCGTGATGTGGGTGCAGCAGGCATGGGTGTGTCGAGCACATAGCTTCGTCGCTCAGAGTCGAGGACAATTCTGAGATTTCTCAGCCAGTCGACAAAGTTTGAGCCATTCAACTTGTTTGCGTCGAGGATAACAGATAATGGATTCTTAGACATTGTACTTAATATCTACAAATGGAAAGAAGACAACGTTTAGCTAACTGATCTTATGTCTAATACTTATAATTATCGAATTTTGGTCTTGTTTTCGAAAAAGTTCTCCCACTATTTTATCGAAACAATCACCCCTTTGATTGCTCGGGAAATTCAATTCCTAGTAGGTCTTGACGTCCCAGCAGCAATTAATTGCACCCACGACTCGTGGCCATACAATTAATTCTCCAGGTAGGTATACTTTTACCAATTGTGGCACCTCACAACCTTCAAGCTATTTTTTGCCTCGGTTTTCACATTTATCTAGCACTGCTACATCATAAATGCTACTAATCGTTAAGTAGAACCCATCAATCATGATGAGCAACGGGCCCGGTCGTGAATTCTCCGTAACTAGTTATCGGTCGATCTTCACATCCCGACCAGTCCTCACCCTTGTCGAGTTTAGTTAAAAACACGAGTCAAGAAATTTCGTGTATTGTCCCTTTCCTTGACTCGGGTGCCAGACTCTGGATCACCTCTTTCAATAAGTAGACAACATACACTAGTTCCTATTGATGGAAGGCTTGGATCTTTAAAACTTCATTTTAAATGTACCCAATAGACTTAATATTAAATTCGAGAGGGGAATTTCTGGTTTGAAAGTTATACTAACTCTCCTCGAGATCTCACCGATTCAGTTATGCTTTATCTTTTATTACGATCTAGATTCTAGCGCGGATCTCATACAAGTTAAATACAAATAGACAAATAAATAAAAGCCATACAAGCCTAGCATGCATAATACCACAATATGTTTTCGATCGGGAGCCTCCTATGCAGGCCATCATCGAGCCAATGATGTTGGCCCTATTGGTCAATCTAAAAGGTTTGCAAACAGGCCTATGCTATTACACAATGTACCATGCATACATGGCCTTCATATCTTCTTGGGCTCCCACCTTGCTTGTAAACGGTCCTCCATCCTAAACTAATAAAACAGTAAAAGCCCTATTCTATTACAAAGGCTCAAAGTGACCCAAAAATATAATAGGCTCGCAGGCCCAATAAAAACCAAACATTAAATTAAACCAATCACATCTACCCTAAGGTCAAGGCTCGGCTCGATCGAAAACCACGTAAACAGTTCACGTAGAGCAAGAAACATGCAAACATCATTTACCTATTTCTTTCTTAATTTTAAAACAACCTTTTAAAACTTACTTCCTATGATTCTTACTTTTTAGTCACTACTAATTATGACAAAATAAATATTCGGGTAAACAAAAATAAATTTTTTGCTCAAATTCAGATTCTGTTTTTCAACTTTTGAAAATTGCATTTTCGCCCCTCAACTTTCAAAAATTGCAATTTGACCCCAAAACTTTTAAAAAGTTACAAAAACACCCCAGAACAAATTCGGGCAGCAGACCAGAAAATAAGATTTTGAATTCTGAAAATTTTTGATTTTTCAAATAGACCCTTGAAGTTTCGGTAATTGCAAAACAGTCCCCAAACTTTTAGAAATTACAAAACGACCCCAAAAACTATGCGACCAGATTTACAAAATGGTCCAGTATTTTTGAAATTTCCAGATTCTAAAAATTTGAATTTTCAGCCCTTTAAAACCCTAGTATGCGATTTCTTTGCATAAAAGTCCTGAAATTTTCAAAAACTATAAATTCGCCACAGATCTAAAAAAGCAGTTTTACCCAATCATAGATCCAGTCATAACAAGCAAGAATCAATTTACAGAACATAATTATCACGTGTTTACATATACATAATTAAACATATACAGTGAACATACATTATGTTCAGGCTTTTCGTATAATAAGTATGGAGTTGGCTCTGATACCACTGTTGGGTTATGCCTCGATTGTCATAACAACAAAAGTGCGGAATTTAAAATTTTTCGAAGCACCCAAGGTCCCATATTTTAGATCTCCATATTATGTATACGAAAGCATGAAACAAAAACACACAATGAATTAAACAAATGGGGTTTTTGCAATTTACCTCACCACAGGCAAGGTGGTGGCAACCTCCAACTCTAATTCTGATTCTGGTTCACGGGAGTGATCCAAATGTCTCACTTCCAGAGTTTAGTCCACACCAACTAGATTCTGGTAACACCTCCTAATCGTAGGCTCAGAACTGGATATAGTAGATTTGTTATTGCAGGACTGTGCAGATCTACTTGATAGGGCAAGATCCAGCACGGTGGAACAGGGGAGGATGTGCGGCGGCGTTGCAACAGCTCACGGCCAGCAAGGTGGCGGCGGCTATTGATGGCGGCGCAGGAGAGGGGGCGGCGGTGCTAGGTCAGAGAAAAGAGGCTAGGGTTTTTGCTAGGGTGTTAGCTTTCTGAGCTCTGGTAGAATTCTATTTATAAGTCTCTATTTGACCTAAGTTTGCAAGACTCCTTATGGGCTTTTAAAAAGTCCATGTCTTGCAAGCCTTCTTTTAATTAACTTCTTTAATTAAAACCCAATCCATATTAATAAATCAATATTTCCTTTAATTAATTAATTAGCAATTTAATTAACTAATTAATTAATCTCCCACTTGAATTAATACTTTAATTCATTTAATTGATTTAATTACCTTTAAATCAATTACTTCCTTTCATGTCCTTTTATAACGGTCACCGTCCAATTGTATTGTGTGTGACCCTCTGGGTTCACCATCAATTGCCAGCAGGCCCACGAATTCCTCGTGATTTAATTTATGAACAATAAATTGCTCCGGTCAATTAAACAACCTTTAATTGACCACTCCTAGAATCAAATCCTCTATTAACTCAGGAGTACCCACACTTCATGGTCGATGTCTAGCCACAAGCCCATGAAGCCCAACTTCAGGTGAATTGATATTTGTGAACCTCGTCTCATATAATTACCATGTACATACGGTCCTTCTATCGACTAATATTCCCGAACAAGACTTAGGGTGTGTGAATTGATCGGCACCTCTAAATTCGTCTCGATAACTATACTTTCTAATTCAGGATAATATTCCAATGTGACTGCCAAATTTGGAAACCCCTTTCCAAATCCGTCACCGACTGCGGCCGCAGATTTCTCGAATATATTATCTAAGAATCGTATAGGAAATTCTCTCATCCATTACGATGAGTCAATAGATTTCATATTGGTGCTAACCACCCGCGTACATGTCTATACGCACCCAACCTAGGCATGTTATGATCAAGCTAAGTGACCTATACCTAGATCTAAGTACGCACTTTCATGTACCGAATTCCCAAGCACCTCAAGTCAAAGGACTAAATCGTACACTATTATAATCCTTGAGAAACATCCCATCACCGATATGCGTCATGCACTTCCACAATGGGTTTCTCTGTTCGGGTCGTTCGATGCGTTCAATCAACCATTGAACCACCTACTCATATGCATTGGCCTCAAATGCCTTGCTCATGAAACGCTACAAATTCACTCCATGTGAATCATGCATATTCGTACAAGTCTTGGCGATTCCTACGATACCCCATCTCGTTCGGAATCTATGACTTGGAACAGTTTTAAGATTACGACCTTAGAGACTATTTCATGATTGCACTCAGTACTGAAGTGAATCGTCCCATAGTCAAATGTAATATAAGGATTTCGTCCAATCGCTTAAATGTATTCGCGAGAGATGAAGTTGGCCATTGTTTATCCTTTATACATATATAAATAAACATGCGTATTATTATAAAATCAAAGATTGCCTCATACAGAATAGACCTATTACAAGCTTATTAAATTGGCTTGCTGGGCACTATCCTATCAAAGAGGCTATGCTAGACTTAGACTCGGGAAAGTGGCGCGAAGCCATGGAATCCGAATTGGACTCCATGCACTCAAACAAGGTCTGGGCCTTGGTAGATCCACCAGTGGGAGTGACTCCCGTGGGTTGCAAGTGGATCTATAAGCGAAAGCTTGGAGTGAACGGAGAGGTAATAACCTACAAGGCGCGACTAGTGGCAAAAGGATACACTCAAAGGCCATGCATCGACTTTGAGGGGACCTTCTCGCCCGTCGCAATGCCTAAATCCATTCGAATCTTGCTGGCCATAGCTGCGTGGTATAACTACGAGATATGGCAGATGGATGTAAAGACTGCCTTTCTCAATGGGGACATTGACAAGGAGATCTACATGGAGCAACCAAAAGGATATGCATCCAAAGGAGATGAACACAAGGTGTGCAAACTCCAAAGGTCCATTTATGGACTGAAGCAAGCTTCCCGAAGTTGGAACATCCGTTTCGATGAAACAATCCAAACTTTTGGATTCATCAAAAACGTGTTCGAACCTTGCGTGTACAAAAAGATCAGTGGGAGTACAGTTGAATTTTTGGTGCTTTATGTTGATGACATTCTTCTCATTGGAAACAATGTGAAAGTGTTGTCCGAAACTAAAGCATGGTTATCTACACAATTCTCAAGGAAGGATGTGGGAGAAGCATCATTTATACTAGGTATAAGGATATACCGAGATAGATCAAAAGGACTGATGGGCCTCTCCCAATCCCAGTACATAGATAAAATCTTGAAGAGATTTAATATGGAAGAATCCAAGAGAGGATTGCTTCCAATGAGACATGGAATTGCATTCTCTAAGTCTATGGCCCCGAAGACGCCTGAAGAGAGAAGCAATATGTCTCGAGTACCATATGCATCCGCAATTGGAAGCATAATGTATGGTATGTTATGTACTAGACTAGACGTAGCGTACGCTTTAAGCGTTACAAGTCGCTACCAGTCTGATCCAGGTAAGCAGCACTGGATAGCCTAAAGGCAATTCTGAAGTACCTGAGAAGGACTAAAGAAATGTTCTTGGTATACGGTGGAGGAGAATTGAAATTGGAAGGCTATACAGACTTGAGCTTCCAATGTGATGTAGACGACTTCAAGTCGACATCTAGATACGTGTTCTGCCTCAATGGTGGTGCGGTAAGCTGGAAGAGCTGCAAGCAAGATACTACCGCAGATTCAACCACCGAAGCAGAATACATTGCCGCATGTGATACAGCAAAGGAAGGTGTTTGGATGAGGAACTTCATCCAGGAATTGGATGTGATACCTAGCATCACTGAGCCCATTACTATCTTCTATGATAATAATGGGGCAATAGCCCAAGCAAAGGAGCCGAGATATCATCAGAAATCCAAGCACGTACAAAGACCATACCATGTGATAAGAGATATCATTGGTAGATGAGACATTAAGATGGAACATGTCGACTCAGAAGATAATACCGTGGACCCGCTACAGAAGCCTCTGCCTCAAAAGGCATTTGAGAAACATCTGCTTAAGATGGGACTCAAGAACATAAAAGACTGGCTTTAGGACAAGTGGAAGATTGATAGAAATAGTGTCCTGCAAGCCAGCTGTATGGCTAGCATTTATTGTAATAAATGAGGAACTATTCAATTTTGATTAATAAAAGCACTCTATTAAACGGTCATCTTTATCTTATGTAATAAATATATACGCATAAGGATAGAAGTCCTTAGATCACAGGGCTATGGGACAACCCGTGGACTTATCTCCAAGGCCGTGATCTAGAACATATTCATGAGTCGTAGAATCCAATCGAGATAGGACATCGTTGGATTCGGTTAGACTCTCACTATCGTGTACACTTCAATGAACTGGAGAGCGCTGGGATCCACGAGCGTGACTGGGATAGTCGATACACATAAGTGGGTGGCTTGCTGGGATAGCAATTACACTGAATACCCCAACTAGGAAATAACTCACCATGGAAGCGGTAGTCGCATATCGGGGTTGAAGTTATTTCAATTTACAATAGTATACGAGGAACGATCCCTAATTACTTGAGATGATAGGGTTTATCTGGTGCGAGAACGTCTATGTTTTGATATGAGTTCCAACTGACTGGAGATCACCAGAAAGTCTCTGTGAACTCATGTTGGGTATAGAGGAACTCGTATGCAGATTCATATCATCAACAAATGACCCATTGACCCGATTTGATAGGTTGGGAAATTCTCCTATGGATTTCTGTGAGAAATTAATTCTAGTAAAATCCTTGGCCAAGGCATCTGACGGCTTTATGTAAGTAGCTCATAAAGATTAAGTCAAAGAGAATTATTTCGAGACCAGAATACATAAGGTCAAGACAAAATAGAAGGGAGACCGATGAAAGACCATACCCTTAAGTCTCGACTGGGAGATTGGTTGATGGAGAGATTATGGCGTATATAGTAATTGTAAATGATAAAAGGTTCACTGAATTAATTCACCAGTGATTGGGCTCCATGGGCTTGTGGCCAGACATCGACCGTGGAGTGTGGGAGAATTATATTCCTAAATTGGCAGGGGTGCTAATTTTTGAATGGTTAGTCGACAGAGTGTTCGACTGATTTAGAAAGTATTTAATGCTTGAATAATTAAATTAATAATTAATTATAACCCACGGCCAATTATGTGGTGAACCTATGGGGCCATACACAATACACATGAAGTGAAAGCGAAGGAAAAAGGAAACAACTGGGTCGACCGAATCGATTGGGTCAATTGGGTCGACTGGGTCTGAAAAATCGACTGGGTCGATTGGTGACTGGGTCGACCGATTTGAAACAAATTGGATTCGATTGGAATTGGATCAAGATTATAAATTAAATTGGAATTTAATTTGTGTGTTAATTAATTAAGTTGGATTTAATTAATTATAGGAAGAATTAATTAAATAAACTTGGAGTCTAATTTAATTAATTGGAAGAGTAGTTAATTTAATTGGGAAATTAAATAAAGCCTGATTAAACTAATTTACTGGGCCATGAATTAATTAGGAAGACTTAGTCTTCTAATTAAAAGGGTCATGGCCCATGTAGGAGACTTGGAGTCCTAGTCGTAGGAGGATTAGGTTAATGAAATACCTATAAATAGGGGACTTGATGTCATATCTCACACACAACTTTAAGAGCCAAAAAGCCAAGTCAAGAAAAACATTCTCCCTCTCCCCAAGCTCAAATCGGCCGAACCCATTCTTCCTTTGGAAGAATTTTTCGATTTTTGCTCTTGTTCCAAATTTGTTTCCTAAACCCAGTTCTTAATATATCCTGTGATAGAATAGTGTCCTGCAAGCCAACTATTTGGCTGCATTTAAGGACCATTCAATTGGATTAATAAATGCATTTTATTATTATATGGTCATCTTTATCTTATGTAATAATTATCTACGCATAAGGATAGAAGTCCTTAGATCACAGGGCTATGGGACAACCCGTGGACTGATCTCCAAGGCCGTGATCTAGAACATATTCAAGAGTCGTAGAATCCAATCGAGATAGGACATCGTTGGGTTCGGTTAGACTCTCACTATTGTGTATACTCCGATGAACTGGAGAACGCTGGGGTCCACGAGCGTGACAGGGATAGTCGATACACATAAGTGGGTGGTTTGCTGGGATGGCAAGCGCACTGAATACCCCAACTAGGAAATAACTCACCATGGAAGCGGTAGTCGCATATCGGGGTTGAAGTTATTCCAATTTACAAAAGTATACGAGGAACGATCCCTAACTACTTGAGATGATAGGGTTTATCTGGTGCGAGAACGTCTATGCTTTGATATGAGTCCCGACTGACTGGAGATCGCCAGAAAGTCTCTGTGGACTCATATTGGGTATAGAGGAACTCGTATGCAGATTCATATCATCAACAAAGGATCCATTGACCCGACTTGATAGGTTGGGAAATTCTCCTATGGATTTCTGTGAGAAATTAATTCTGGTAAAATCCTCGGCCGAGGTATCTGACGGCTTTATGTAAGTAGCTCATAAAGGTTAAGTCAAAGAGAATTATTTCGAGACCAAAATGCATAAGGTCAAGACAAAAGAAAAGGGAAACCGATGAAAGACCATACCCTTAAGTCTCGACTGGGAGATTGGTTGATGGAGAGATTATGTCGTATATGGAAATTGTAAATGATAAAAGGTTCACTGAATTAATTCACCAGTGATTGGGCTCCATGGGCTTGTGGCTGGACATCGACCGTGGAGTGTGGGAGAATTTTCAAATTGGCAGGGGTGCTAATTTTGGAATGATCAATCGACAGAGTGTTCGATTGATTTAGAGTAAGTCTTACTCGAATAATTAAATAATATTTAATTATAACCCACGGCCAATTATGTGGTGAACCTACGGGGGCATACACAATACACATGAAGCGAAAGCGAGGAAATGAGAACGACCGAGTCGACTGGGTCGACTGGGTGAATAATCGACTAGGTCGATTATGATGGGTGGGTCGACTGGGTCGACCCAATTGGAATAAAATGGGATCCAATTGGAATTGGATCAGGATCATAAATTAAATTGGAATTTAATTTGTGGATTAATTAATTAAGTTGGATTTAATTAATTAGAAAGGATTTTAATTAAATAGACTTAGAGTCTGATTTAATTAAATGGGAGATTAAGTTAATTAATTGGGCTATTTAATTGGGAGATTAAATAAAGCCTGGTCAAATTAATTAACTGGGCCATGAATTAATTAGAAGACTTGGTCTTCTAATTAAAGAGGGCCATGGCCCATGTAGGAGAGAAGAGCCCTAGTCCTAATAGGACTAGGTTAGGGAGATAACTATAAGTAGCTATCTTATAGTTATTTTTCACACAACTCCATAAGCAAAAATTGAGCAAGAGCAAAATTTTCTCTCCCTCTCCCAAGCTATAATCGACCGAACCCTGTCTTCCACTTGGAAGAATTTTCGTTTTCGATTCATGTTCCAAAATCGTTCCTATATCCTAGATCATAATATATCTTGTGTTCTAGCTGATCAAGATTTATTATTTTCGTGTAATTGTGGTGTATCAACCCGTAGAGGCGCAACACGTGGGGCGCTCCTGAGAAGCTTGGATCGATTTCTGCTGGAGAAGAATTCAGAGCTCGTTTTGCTAGCCGAGGATTTGCAAGGAGATAGGTATAACGTGCAAACTTATACTATCGTTTTATTTATGTTCATATATATACACCTAGAGTAGAATCCTGGCAAGATTCCGTAAGAGGTCCTAAAATTTTATATTCCGCTGTGCCTAGGGCTGTTTATCTTACCGAATCCCAACAGTGGTATCAGAGCCAACTCTAGGCTTTGTATATATATGAATTTGCAAATTCTGTGTTTTTATAAATCATATGTTTGATTTATGTGTGGCTAGTTCTTTAACTGTATATGTTTTAGAACATAGATCTGTTAACTTAGAGTTAATGTAAAAATTTTGATTCGAAAATTTTATCGTGTTAATTTTTATTTTGGATTGGGATTTAATTGAACTGGATTTGTTTCTAATTAAATCAACAAGTAATCAAACAAAAATTAAAACAAAGCAAAAGGAAAATAAAATTAGTGCTCGGCACAAATTTTTTTTTTCTTTGTTCACGTGACCTTGTGTGTCATGACAAGCATGTTTTATTAATTTGGCATATGTTACGTAAATGTTGAATCAAATATCATGTATTGCAATTTGACTTTGTAAATTGCAACTTGAAGCCAAACCTTCTACGGCCATGATATGTTGATTCAAATTTTTTTTCGTGGCAGAATTTTGGTTGTTATGGAATCTTGGTGAATCTTGGATTGATCTTAGAGATCTAGTTAACAAGGAAACTTGGAGTTTCATTTGTGATAAGACATTTAATTAGAATTAATGTCTTCTAGTTAATTACCAAGATTAAAAGATCTTAGAGATCTTATTAAACAAGGAAACTTAGAGTTTCAATTGTGATAAGAGATTTAATTAAAATTAATCTCTTCTAGTAAGTTACCAAGATTAAAGATCTTAGAGATCTTATTAAATTAGGAAACTTGGAGTTTTGGATAAGGTATAAATCTTGGAGGATTTGGACACTACCTTAGTTAACTAATCTAATCAAAATAGGATTATCTTGAGAATCTTGGAGATTTGTAAAATTGGGAAACTTAGAGTTTTGGATAAGGTAAGAATCTTAGAGATTTAGATTACCTTAATTAACCAATTTAAATCAAGATAAGTTTGTAGATTACTTAGAGCTCAAGTAAGAGCTAATTAATCTTAGAGGTTAATTGTTAATTCAAAATTAATTAACTTTGATGAATTTTTGCGAATTAAAATTAATGAAGCCGGTAAATTTACATTTTTGCCCTCATGTGAATTTATGCATGTTCTTAAGTGAATATGTGGATTGGTCGATTTTGCCCTTAAGCCCTGTGTAGTTTTGGTTTATTTATTTTATGGGTTGTAATTAAATGGGCCTGATTGGTGCCCTTGCTTGCGCAAACAAATGTAATAGAATAGGGCCTTTATTTTTATAAGCTAGGCTTAGATTAGGCTTGGAGCCGAGAAGACCTCATGAAGACTTGGAGATCCACATGGAGGCCCATTACCTTGAAGGACATGGAGGCCCAATTCATTACATGGAGGCCCAATCAAGGTGGATATTACAAGAAGGCCCATGATGTATGGGTTTGTAAATTGTAATAGTTAGGACATTTAATTTCCACCCTAGACTGACCAATTGATCCATCATGTGGCTCGTGATGGATCGCATAGGATGGGCAATCGATCAATCGTGTGTGCAATGCTAGGTGATGTATGTTTACTATTATTCTTTGATGTATGTTATGCATGCTTAGAATAGATCACGTAAACAAGATAAGCATAATCTGATGAGACCTCGCACTTGAACATTTCATAAAATCTCCAATTGAACCTAAAATTCAATTGTAATATTAAATCGAACAACGGGCGCATATGAATGGTGTCTATGGTCCGAGCCTATCCAATTACTAGGTCTTAGGCATATTGTAAGAATATATCTCGATGTCTCACGAGTCGTGGGTCGAGCTATAGGAAGATGATATGTCTATTGCCTCGATGCACGAGATTAGTGCCAAGGGAGGGGATAGCAAGGTTCTAGGCGCTGTCTCACGAGTCGTGGGGCGTCTAGGATTGAACTATTTCTCTTCACGAGTATTGGACATGACTTAACGCGAGTAAGTATGGATGTCTCACGAGTCGTGGGTCCATAACGAAAACCGAGGCTAAATGAACTCAAGGGTTAGCTGGGATGGTTAACCGGCGACGTGATCGCCCACCAAGTGGATCGATTGGTATGGCCAACGAGTCGTGGGTACTAAGCGATTGCATTTGGGCCTTGAGCCCATTAGGAAATTTTTATTTCCCGAACCTTATGTGGGGGCATAAGTATTCGACAAAAATAGTGGGAGTAATTTACAAATGAAAACCATGTTTGTAAATTATGCATTGATATTAATCTGCCGCGTATTTATCGTCATGTTTATGATAGTTTTTTCATAAATGATGTATCCTTGAATATTTACCATCATACTTGAATCAAATAAATTGACTGAACCCAAAGGAATTTTGAATGACTTCAAAACTTGAGAAATTATTCTCGAGTCCAAGCAAGGACTAATCTCCTTACAAAGATTTCATTGTTTTTCCTTTCGAAGTTACACTTCGACTGGAATGGTGATAGGTTTCACCAAGCTGCCTCTTTCGAAGTTACTCTTCAAATAAGAAAGGTGATAAGTTTCACCAAAGGGTTGAGGATGGTTCTCAAGCCCAAATTTTCTTGAAGGCAAACATGAAGTCTCCCATAAATGGGAAGTAACATCTTGTGAAAAGGCCTCAAAAGGCTCGAGAGATGGAAGAAGAGGAATGTATCCTCTCTAAAGGGAAATAACCTTGGAGGTTTTTCTGTAAGGATGATAAGTTGAAAAGTCAATCAAAATGATTCTTCCATGGATTAAGATCAAGGGAAGAGGGAATTGAACCTATTCACCCCATAAGGGATGATTAAATTTTATTGAACTTAACCTTATGGTTAAAGTAATGCATAAGGGTGTTGGATGCCCGATGAAGCACTCATTGATGCATTCAATGAATCTAAAGCCATGAATTATTTAGATCATTGGAATTTGCTTATACCATCTCTTGTCTTAAGGGATGTGATAGTTCCATAATGGTTGGAACTGATTGCGCTATAAGATTTATACGCAAAAGGTGTACATAAGCAAATGAGTATGGATACTCATATATCGACTAAATATAATATGCATAGTCAATAAAATATAAATAATCAAGATTTCACACACTTGAGTCGTTGTAAAAAACCGAAAGGTGATACACGAATACTGAAACATATTTCCGAATTAAAGATTCAAAGACTGAGCTCGACTGGGTCGAGCTTGACTGGGATGCTGTACATAGTAACCGACTTTCGAATCTTGCTTAATGGAAATTAGATTTAGTAGTTGGTTGCTAGGCAACCAAGAGGCATAAACATTTGCAATGGATTTAATCCATTTATAAGTGTGTAGAAACACTAAAGCATTAGTGGGAGATAAGGCGTCTCTTGTGCCCTCATGGGTAAAAGTACGTTGTGATGTACAATTCCAAATTACTTTTGGAATAAAAGAAGAGAGTTTAATCTATGAAAGCATGTACGAGATTTGGATCGATTTAAAATCGAACATGCATTGGCAGTTCGCCATTGATTATTTAATAGAGAATTAGATTCTCGAAATGTAAGACCCGCTCGAAACGTTGTCTGTTGTCAAGCATTTTGGACATGTAAATGTCCATTAAGAAATCTTACATGAAATTCCTTATTCAAACAAATGAAACTTGATCGAGAAAATCGAAGATACTGAGCTAAGTATCTCTGAAGCCAGATCCAAAACATATCACGTGATATGAGTTTTGGTATTGTACCTTCATATGCATTCATGCGCATATGGGGTCTCCCGCTTATGTGAATAAGCTGGTGGGAGATAAGTTGGATGTAAAGTCCATCTTATGCAATTCGTTGGGTATCCAGAAAACTCTATAGGATACAAGTTCTACGATCCTACAAGATAAACTAGGTTTGTCTCAAGGAACGCATACTTCTTGGAGAAGGATTTCTTGCTAGGCAAGAAGGAACATAACGTAGAACTAGATGAGGTCACTAAAGCTGAAAAGGCCGAAGAGGTCAATCAAGCCGACCCATCACCACAGGCAGTGGGAGAACATGAGCATGAAAGTACACCAGAAAGTACACCGGTACTTCGTAAGTCAGAAAGACAACGTAGAGAACCCGAGAGGTACTACAGTCTGCTGCATGAGACTAGACAGTCTCTAACCGACCCAAGGACTTACGAAGAGGCTATGCTAGGCATAGACTCGGGAAAGTGGCGTGAAGCCATGGAATTCGAATTGGACTCCATGCACTCGAACAAGGTCTGGGCCTTGGTAGATCCACCAGTGGGAGTAGCTCCCGTGGGTTGCAAGTGGATCTATAAGCGAAAGCT
Source organism: Penstemon eatonii (assembly GCA_038501285.1). Classification (NCBI taxonomy): domain Eukaryota; kingdom Viridiplantae; phylum Streptophyta; class Magnoliopsida; order Lamiales; family Plantaginaceae; genus Penstemon; species Penstemon eatonii. Next base: position 115,247 of record JBCEGF010001340.1, read on the forward strand.
TGGAGTGAACGGAGAGGTAATAACCTACAAGGCGCGACTAGTGGCCAAAGGATACACTCAAAGGCCAAGCATCGACTTTGAGGAGACCTTCTCGCCCGTCGTAATGCCTAAATCCATTCGAATCTTGCTGGCCATAGCTGCGTAGTATAACTACGAGATATGGCAGATGGATGTGAAGACTGCCTTTCTCAATGGGGACATTGAAAAGGAGATCTACATGGAGCAACCAAAAGGATATGCATCCAAAGGAGATGAACACAAGGTGTGCAAACTCCAGAGGTCCATTTATGGACTGAAGCAAGCTTCCCGAAGTTGGAACATACGTTTCGATGAAACAATCCAAACTTTTGGATTCGTCAAAACGTGTTCGAACCTTGCGTGTACAAGAAGATCAGTGGGAGTACAGTTGAATTTTGGTGCTTTAAGTTGATGACATTCTTCTCATTGAAAACAATGTGAAAGTGTTGTACGAAACTAAAGCATGGTTATCTACACAATTCTCAATGAAGGAATTGGGAGAAGCATCCTTTGTACTGGGTATAAGGATCTACCGAAATAGATCAAAAGGACTGCTGGGCCTCTCCCAATTGCAGTACATAGATAAAATCTTGAAAAGATTTAATGTGGAAGAATCCAAGAGAGGATTGCTTCCAATGAGACATGGAATTGCACTCTCTAAGTCTATGGCCCCAAAGACGCCTGAAGAGAGAAGCAATATGTCTCGAGTACCATATGCATCCGCAAAAGGAAGCATAATGTATGGTATGTTATGTACGAGACCAGACGTAGCATACGCTTTAAGCGTTACAAGTCGCTACCAGTCTGATCCAGGTGAGCAGCACTGGATAGCCGTAAAGGCAATTCTGAAGTACCTGAGAAGGACTGAGGAATTGTTCTTGGTATACGGTGGAGGAGAATTGAAATTGGAAGGCTATACTGATTCTAGCTTCCAATGTGATGTAGACGACTTCAAGTCAACATTTGGATACGTGTTCTGCCTCAATGGTGGTGCGGTAAGCTGGAAGAGCTTCAAGCAAGACACTACCGCAGGTTCAACCACCGAAGCAGAATACATTGCCGCGTGTGATGCAGCAAAGGAAGGTGTTTGGATGAAGAACTTCATCCAGGAATTGGATGTGATACCTAGCATTGTCGAGCCATTACTATCTTCTGTGATAATAATGGAGCTATCTCGCAAGCGAAGGAGTCGAGATCTCATCAGAATCCAAGCACGTACTAAGACGATACCATTTGATATGTTATATCATTGGTAGAGGAGACATAAAGATGGAACGTGTCACCTCAAGGGATAATACGACGGACCCGTTGTCCAAGCCATTGCCTCAAAGGCATCCGAAAACATCTGTCTAAGATGGGAATCAGAAGTATGAAAAGTTGGCTTTAGTACAAGTGGGAGATTGATAGAATAGTGTCCTGCAAGCCAACTATTTGGCTGCATTTAAGGACCATTCAATTGGATTAATAAATGCATTTTATTATTATATGGTCATCTTTATCTTATGTAATAATTATCTACGCATAAGGATAGAAGTCCTTAGATCACAGGGCTATGGGACAACCCGTGGACTGATCTCCAAGGCCGTGATCTAGAACATATTCAAGAGTCGTAGAATCCAATCGAGATAGGACATCGTTGGGTTCGGTTAGACTCTCACTATTGTGTATACTCCGATGAACTGGAGAACGCTGGGGTCCACGAGCGTGACAGGGATAGTCGATACACATAAGTGGGTGGTTTGCTGGGATGGCAAGCGCACTGAATACCCCAACTAGGAAATAACTCACCATGGAAGCGGTAGTCGCATATCGGGGTTGAAGTTATTCCAATTTACAAAAGTATACGAGGAACGATCCCTAACTACTTGAGATGATAGGGTTTATCTGGTGCGAGAACGTCTATGCTTTGATATGAGTCCCGACTGACTGGAGATCGCCAGAAAGTCTCTGTGGACTCATATTGGGTATAGAGGAACTCGTATGCAGATTCATATCATCAACAAAGGATCCATTGACCCGACTTGATAGGTTGGGAAATTCTCCTATGGATTTCTGTGAGAAATTAATTCTGGTAAAATCCTCGGCCGAGGTATCTGACGGCTTTATGTAAGTAGCTCATAAAGGTTAAGTCAAAGAGAATTATTTCGAGACCAAAATGCATAAGGTCAAGACAAAAGAAAAGGGAAACCGATGAAAGACCATACCCTTAAGTCTCGACTGGGAGATTGGTTGATGGAGAGATTATGTCGTATATGGAAATTGTAAATGATAAAAGGTTCACTGAATTAATTCACCAGTGATTGGGCTCCATGGGCTTGTGGCTGGACATCGACCGTGGAGTGTGGGAGAATTTCCAAATTGGCAGGGGTGCTAATTTTGGAATGATCAATCGACAGAGTGTTCGATTGATTTAGAGTAAGTCTTACTCGAATAATTAAATAATATTTAATTATAACCCACGGCCAATTATGTGGTGAACCTACGGGGGCATACACAATACACATGAAGCGAAAGCGAGGAAATGAGAACGACCGAGTCGACTGGGTCGACTGGGTGAATAATCGACTAGGTCGATTATGATGGGTGGGTCGACTGGGTCGACCCAATTGGAATAAAATGGGATCCAATTGGAATTGGATCAGGATCATAAATTAAATTGGAATTTAATTTGTGGATTAATTAATTAAGTTGGATTTAATTAATTAGAAAGGATTTTAATTAAATAGACTTAGAGTCTGATTTAATTAAATGGGAGATTAAGTTAATTAATTGGGCTATTTAATTGGGAGATTAAATAAAGCCTGGTCAAATTAATTAACTGGGCCATGAATTAATTAGAAGACTTGGTCTTCTAATTAAAGAGGGCCATGGCCCATGTAGGAGAGAAGAGCCCTAATCCTAATAGGACTAGGTTAGGGAGATAACTATAAGTAGCTATCTTATAGTTATTTTTCACACAACTCCATAAGCAAAAATTGAGCAAGAGCAAAATTTTCTCTCCCTCTCCCAAGCTATAATCGACCGAACCCTGTCTTCCACTTGGAAGAATTTTCGTTTTCGATTCATGTTCCAAAATCGTTCCTATATCCTAGATCATAATATATCTTGTGTTCTAGCTGATCAAGATTTATTATTTTCGTGTAATTGTGGTGTATCAACCCGTAGAGGCGCAACACGTGGGGCGCTCCTGAGAAGCTTGGATCGATTTCTGCTGGAGAAGAATTCAGAGCTCGTTTTGCTAGCCGAGGATTTGCAAGGAGATAGGTATAACGTGCAAACTTATACTATCGTTTTATTTATGTTCATATATATACACCTAGAGTAGAATCCTGGCAAGATTCCGTAAGAGGTCCTAAAATTTTATATTCCGCTGTGCCTAGGGCTGTTTATCTTACCGAATCCCAACATCCTGTGTTCTGGCCGATCAGGGTATATTAAATTTTGTGTAATTGTGGTGTATCAACCCATAGAAGCGCAACACCTGGGGCGCTGCTGCAGGGCATAGGACCGACCAACTCGAGGGAGGAACTTGACTTCGTCTGCCAATTGGGATTTGCAAGAAGACAGGTATAACATGTAAACTGTTTATACTGTCGTTTTTTTATTATTCACATATATACACTTAGGGTAGTATCCTGGCAAGATTCCGTAAGAGGTCCTAAAATTTTTAAATTCCGCTGTGCCTAGGGCTGTTTATCTTACCGAATCCCAACAGTTTATTCCGCAGCACCAAAAACTCAAGAGCTCTAATTTTATAAAGACAACTACTCTGCTGAACCAAGAACAGTCAAGTGAATATTAAATTGTCAACTAAGTGCCGTCAGCAAAGTCTTCATGAGTCTGTTTAACGAATAGCTGAGTAAATTGTTTACTTAAGTAACAGTTTGAGTAACAAAAGAAAAGTTTTAAAAAGTTCTATTCACCCCCCACCCCCTCCCTTCTTGTAGCCTTTTTTATTATTTGGGACCCAACAAGTGGTATCAGAGTAGGTGGTTCACATGAAACATTTGTGGCTGATCTACGAGCTTGATCCTATTTGGTCTTTCAAACGTTTTCAAAAGTTGAACATCTAGCATACTCATATTCTCAACATGGAAAAGGCATTCAAAGATGTACATAAGACAAATGCCATGGAGTTCAGAGAATGGAAAACGAAAATGGTACTCCACTTTTCCACACACAATGAAAACTATTGGAACTCATTTCAACAGGGCCAATCAAGATCACCAAAGTTGATCCAAACAGAGAAGGTGGACTGCTAGAGAAAAGTCGAGAGGAAATGACTTCTGAAGAAATTAAACTCAAGAATCTGGACAAGATTGAAAAGTTTATCATCTTCAAAAGGTTCAGAAGAGTATTCCATTTCACTCCTCAGAAGAAGTGTGGGACTTCATCTGTGAAAATAACGAGCAAAGAGATCTCATGATGAGTTATGCATTGATGATGTTTGAAAAAATCAGGATGAAGCCTGAGGAGACCATTGATCAAATGGAAGATCAATTCATCAAATATTGAGAAATTGTATAAGATAAGCGTTGGTCCCAAGTGGTCAGATGAGGTCTAAAGGGGGGGTGAATAGACATCTGAAAATCTTTTAAAAAATTCTTTAACTTTTTCTTATCAGCAGAGTAAGCTGATCAAGTTTCGTGAGACTACTAAGCTGATTGCGCACAAAGCTTTAATCAGCAGAGTTGACCACTCTTCTGATATGACTTATCTGATTTTAAGATGATCATTTGGATAAATTGTTTGCAACGGATTTTGCAAGTGTTTTTCACAAGTTGTTTTCTTAACTTAAAAGATTTGTCCCCAGATTTAAAAATCCTTGGAAATCTTTATGTTCTTTTGAATGTTTGAAATCTTTTTGAAAATATGCTAAGTAATTATGCAAAATCAAACACACAGAATTTTTATAGTGGTTATATAGATTGAAATTCTTTAGTCCACTCTTCCAAGTTACTTAGTTATACTATAAACACATAGTTTACAATATACAAAGCTTCCGCAATTCAACATTATGAAAAGCCACAAGTGCACACAGTACGAAATCACTCAGAAATCCCACTATCTGAAGATATATTACTCACTAAGATGAATCCACACTTCTCACAACACTCTCTTCTAACATAATCACTCAGATTTGTATATGTGTGTGATCATCAACTTCGGCTTTTGTCAACAGATTACTAAGCTTATAGCATTCTGTTCTTGAGTTTTGAGATTTAGATGATATTTGCTCTTGAATTCCAGCTCTCCAATGTGTTGTGTTGTCTCTAACTCTTGAAACTCGAACTATTTATACTTGGAGTTTGAATTATGTCCGTTGAAGAAAGACAAACTTCAGTTTTCTGAGTATTGGTCCCCCTTTTTCTGGAACAGCTACCTGCAATTGTTACACTGTACACTCTGATGTACTTTCTGTTAGTTGCATTAAATGCACCCTGCTGATCCGAGGTATATCTTCAAACATTTTTCTTTAATACCCTTCTCTTGCAACATTAATTACTCAAAGTGCATTTATTACCGTTGGGATGACTTTCTGATCACTTCCACTCTACTGATTGAAACTACTCTCAGATGAACTCTCTCCTGATCTCGAGTCAAACTCATCTGATTTGAGTCGGCAGAAAATCCGCCAGTCTGACTTCAGATGCAACAACATATCAGTAGTCTTCTGGACCAAATATTTAACCCTTCTGATTTGTACTTGACTTATTTGGTTAAATAATTTCTGAGGTTGAACTAAGCTTTCATTACATAGCTGATGACTTTTGAAAATCATCAAAACCTCCCTTCAATCTTTAGTCTTCATCTTTATCCAACAATATGGAAAGACACACACATGATAAGAGATGAACAAGAAGATACTAGAGGCGCTACCTTACCTGGTTCATGAAGATAATGGCCTTAGGGGAAAGTATAGATCTAAGCAAAATATCACTGAAGAACTTATTCTTTTCCTTAACAGAGAATGAAACTATCATGGAAAGAATAAGATCTAAGAAACCTCGAACTTCACAATCTGATCAAAAGGAGGATTGTTGCACAGTTCATCAAACAAAAATAGATGAACAACTCTAATTTGACAAAGCAGAAGAGCAAACAAATGAGGATGCAGAAGGAAACATAATTGTTGCATCATCAACATCTCAGGTAATTGATAAAACACATGATAAATTGAGAACTCGTGTATATCTCTATTTTAACTAAAGAAAAGAAGGACATCACTGGAAATATTGTCCCTACCCAGAAGTCACCAAGGACTCACCTAAGGAATCAACAAAAGAGGATGAACAGAGGTAAGCTCTAATTTGCAACAAAACTGAACATTCCAAATCATGTACTTCAGATGATGAAGACACATACTCTAACTCATCAAAATAAAGAGATACAAAAGTCATATGTTTAATGGCAATATAAACAGACGAATCTAACAATGAGGTAAAATCAAAATTCCTTGTTGATAAGGAAGATTTAGAGAGACCATATGATCATATTAGAAACATGGTTAGAGAGATTGCAAGGTTAATTAGGGAATACAATCAGATAATCGAAAATCTAAACCTGCATGAAGAAGAAAATTACAAATGGAAAATTGAGTTAGAAAGCTCAGAGAATTGTGTTGAATGCATGGTTCAAAAGCATGGTTATCAAGCTCTGATGATTGGTTCAAGTGCAAGTAAACAAATATACAGAGTTTTTACGGTGGTTATATAGACAAAAATGTCTTTTAGTCCACTCTTCCAAATTACGGAGATTTGGATTATACTATGAACACAAAGTAAACAGTATACAATACTTGTCCTTTACAACAAAAAATAAGCCACAAGTTCACAGTAGGAAATCACTAAGAAAGCCTACCCTCTGAAGTTATATCACTCACTAAGATGGATATACACTTCTCACAACACTCTCACATTACATAATCACTCAGCTTTTGAGTTTTGTTTGATAGAAATAGTGTCCTGCAAGCCAGCTGTATGGCTAGCATTTATTGTAATAAATAAGGAACTATTCAATTTCGATTAATAAAGGCACTTTATTAAATGGTCATCTTTATCTTATGTAATAATTATCTATGCATAAGGATAGAAGTCCTTAGATCACAGGGCTATGGGACAACCCGTGGACTGATCTCCAAGGCCGTGATCTAGAACATTTTCAGGGGTCGTAGAATCCAATCGAGATAGGACATCGTTGGATTCGGTTAGACTCTCACTGTTGTGTATACTCCGATGAACTGGAGAACGCTGGGGTTCACGAGCATGACTGGGATAGTCGATACACATAAATGGGTGGCTTGCTGGGATGGAAAGTGCACTGAATACCCCAATTAGGAAATAACTCACCATGGAAGCGGTAGTCGCATATCGGGGTTGAAGTTATTCCAATTTGCAATAGTATACGAGGAACGATCCCTAATTACTTGAGGTGATAGGGTTTATCTGGTGCGAGAACATTCATGCTTTGATGTGAGTTCCGACTGACTGGAGATCACCAGAAAGTCTCTGTGAACTCGTGTTGGGTATGGAGGAACTCGTATGCAGATTCATATCATCAACAAAGGATCCATTGACCCGACTTGATAGGTTGGGAAATTCTCCTATGGATTTCTATGAGAAATTAATTCTGATAAAATCCTTGGCCAAGGTATCTGACGACTTTATGTAAGTAGCTCATAAAGATTAAAGTCAAAGAGAATTTATTTCGAGACCAGAATACATAAGGTCATGACAAAATAAAAAGGAGACCGATGAAAGAACATACCCTTAAGTCTCGACTGGCAGATTGATCGATGGAGAGATTATGTCGTATATGGAAATTGTAAATGAGTTAAAAGGTTCACTGAATTAATTCACCAATGATCAGTCGACAGAGTGTTCGATTGATTTAGAGTATATGTTGCTCGAATAATTAAATAATATTTAATTATAACCCACGGCCAATTATGTGGTGAACTTATGGGGGCATACACAATACACATGAAGCGAAAGCGAAGGAAAAGGAGACAACATGATCGACCAAATCGACTGGGTCGATTGGGTCAACTGGGTCGCATAAATCGACTGGGTCGATTAAGTGACTGGGTCGACTGGGTCGACCCAATTGGAACAAAGTAGGATCCAATTGGAATTGGATCAGGATCATAAATTAAATTGGAATTTAATTTGTGACTTAATTAATTAAGTTAGATTTAATTAATTAAAAGAATAATTAATTAATTTGACTTAGAGTCAAAAATAATTAATTGGGAGATTGATTAATTGACTGGGCTATTTTATTAAATAAAGCCTAGTTAATTAAACTGGGTCATAGAATAATTAAGAAGACTTAAGTCTTCTAATTAAACTGGGTCATGGTCCATGTAGGAGACTTGGAATCCTAATCCTAGGAGGATTAGGTTAATGAGATAACTATAAAAAGGAGACTAGGCCTCATATCTCATATACAACTAAGAGAGCCAAAATCCCAAGTCAAGCAAAAACACTCTCCCTCTCTCCCACCTATAATCGGCCGAACTCTCTCATTTGGAGGAGTTCAATTTTTGTTCTTGTTCCAATCCCGCTTCCTAATCCTAGATCTTAATATTTCTTGTGTTCGAGTCGATCAAGATATATTATTTTCGTGTAATTGTGGTGTATCAACCCATAGAGGCGCAACACTTGGGGCGCTGTAGCAGGGCTTGGATCGACTTTGCTGGAGGAGGAATCCGACTTCGTTTTGCTGACTAAGGATTTGCAAGGAGACAGGTATAACTTGTAAACTGTTTATACTGTCATTATTTTAATATTCATATATGTACACCTAGAGTAGTATCTTGACAAGATTCCGTAAGAGGTCCTAAAAATATTAAATTCTGCTGTGCCTAGGGCTGTTTATCTTACCGAATCCCAACATTGTTTTTATCTTCAAGTCGGCTTTTGTCAACAGATGACTAAGCTGATAGTGTTTTGTTCTTGAGTTTGAGACTTAAAGAATTTCTCGATTGATTTTTGCGCTCAGTTGTGTTGCTTGTCTCTAACTCTTGAATCACGGACTATTTATACTTGAGGATTTGATATGCCCGAGTACTGATCCCCATTTTCTGGAACGGCTCTCTGTAACTGTTCACTGTACACTCTGTTGTACTTTCTGTCAGTAACATTAAATGCATTTTGCTAATCCGAGGTATCTCTTCAATCATTTGTCTTTAATACCCTTCTCTTACAACATATTTTACTCCAAGTGCATTTATTACCGTTGAAGAGACTTCTGATTACTTCTACTCTGCTGATCGAATCCATCCTTCTGACGAACACTTTGTTGATTCAAACTGAACTCATCTGATTTGACTCTGCTGAAATTCACCAGTCTGATTCCGAACTCAGCATAAGATCAGTAGATTGTTGGATGAAGATAAAGACTTAAAAGTGAAGGGAGGTTTTGATGATTTCCAAAACATCATCAGCAGCTAAGTAATGGAAACTTAGCCAACCTCTTAGAATCGTAACTCCTCCATTTGGAATAACGCATTTTTATGATCAATATTTCCAAAAACGAAAAGCGCAAGGCGGAAAATCAAGAATATTCAATTAAATCAAACAAGGGTGAGAACAATACAAAGGTTCATGGCTCTGATTACTGGAAAAGTAGCAATTTTCTTATAAACTGACCTATATATTAATTTAATTAATCTCAACGTACATAAAAGTGATCCTAATGGTCTCAGTAGTTAAGAAATTTTACAAGGGAAACTAAATAAAGAACTACTGAGAGCTTAAATCTAATAACTTCTACATTATTACATGTATATTATAAAGTCTTATGGGTACGCTATGGCCAAGTCTTCCCAAAAATCAGTTGAAGAAAATATTCAAGTAAAGTGTGCAACAAATCAGGGAGAATTCTGCAGCACATAGTAGAAGTTTGATTTCCTATTTTCCTTTGTACAAAGCATCATTTGCAAAAGGCCACTAAAACCTTCCCTTTGTACTTCTACCATTAACTTTAGCTCTGTTAATTTAGTAATTAAAAACACTTTTAATTAATAATTGCCACGTGTTTATTTTTCATTGGTGTGACATTAAGATGTGACGCTAATTTGTGACAGCAAATCCGTTCCGCTAAAAGTTTACATTTTTTTGTTTATTGCCCATGTTAGATCAAAACATCTTTACAATGAAGGTTGTTGGCCTAGTGTGATTATATATCCCAGTTTATCATTCAAGGATCATAATTTCGCTATATTTTTATTGAAAAGTAATTATAATTTTTAAGTTCATCGAGAAATCAAAATTTTGATGTATTTTTATTAAAAATATTGACTACTTTTATTTTTGGGTTAATCGAAAAAAGAATATTAAGTAATTTTTACTTGAATATATTTCTTTAATTTATGATTTCTCCAATAATTTTCTAAATTTTTTAAAAAAAGTTATACAAAATTTAGTACTCCCTCCGTCCCATTTTAATTGTCGTTTTAGGTGTTTTCACACATATTAAGGCACCTACTTAATTGCCTCAATTTTAGGAAAAAAACAAATGATATTCCTAAAATACCCTTACATTATCTCTCTTCCTTTTTCATTTATTCTCTCTATCTTTCTCTTTCTATCTTTCTTGGAGTAATAAAAAGCAAAGGGCAAAATGGGAAAATATGTCATTAATAGTGCATTGAAACTCTAAAGTGACAGATAATTTGGGACAAAAAAAATTCTCTAAAACGACACTTAAAATGGGACGGAGGGAGTATTAACTAACATGACACACTACCAAAATGAAGTTTTAATCCACAATATCATCCGTACAACATTACATGGGAAATGAGTTAACGGTAATTTATCTTAATGAAATAATCATAATTTTCAGTTTACATTCATATTAATTGAAAAAAAAAATAGCATATTATTCCTTATAATTTTATAAAAATTTCACACTGTCTATCTGGAATTTTAATATATAAGTGACATTTTACCCCCTATGTTATGATAATGTGGAATACCCCAACCCCCCCCCCCCCCCATATATTACCCTCTATGTTAAAAAGTAGTTTTCATGCTCACTCTCAATTCCAACAAATGAGTTACACTCTCCGGCTGCAAGAGATAAATTGTTTTTTTATAATTTTCAAAAAGGGTTAAAATGCTTTTTTTCAACACACAAGAGTAAATTGAACACTATAAATATTACCGGGGGTGAAGTACAGTTACTCCCCATAAAGTATAGGGACGATATAAATTACCCTCCTAAAGTATCAATTGTAACACTTACCCCTCTCTGTTATAGTATTTTACATTTTATTACAAATCTACCCCGCCTCTTTTATAACAAATAACTTGTAACACTTACCCCTCTCTGTTATAGTATTTTACATTTTATTACAAATCTACCCCGCCTCTTTTATAACAAATAACTTGTTTCTTTATTCATTTTAAATAAAAAATTATTAATTATAAATTCATCAATCCATCCACCAAACTATATTATATTTCAATTTCTTCATTTTATGTATTTCATTCGGTTTTATGTCTCAAATTTTTTCTTTATTTTCATCTCATATTTTTTTCATTATTTTTGTTTCGATTCGTTCTCTTTATTTTTTTTTTTTTTTTATTTCTATCTAAAAAAAATTATTTATATTTTTTGAGTTTTTATTTAGGGATAATTATCTCATACTGTACGAATTTTTATTCAAAATGTTGAGTAATTCTCTTCCAAATTCTTTCTTGCAAAATTCAAGTTTGACACCAAACAATATTATGTTTCAATTTCTTCATTTCTTTATAAAAAAAAACTTTATTAATTTTGAAATCATCTATCCACCAAAGAATATATGTTTCAATTTCTTCATTTCTTTGATTTCCTTCGGCTAGAAAAAAATGAGTGGACGAATTGAATAATAATTAATAAAGAAATTTATTATTTATGAAAATGACGGGATATTTTTGGAATAAAAACTACAAAAGTATAACAAAGGGAATAAATGTTACAAATAATACTTTATGGAGACAATTGATTCCACCCAATATATTACCAGGATAAATTGACATTAGCTTCATGGGAAAATATTATTTTCCGGAAAATTTTCATCCATAACAACTTTAGTCAATTTGTCACACTATTAAACTACATATATATAATATATAACTTCATTTCATTGAGTTGACCTCCACGTGTCAATTCCAAACTTCATAACCGCTCTTGCCATGCACGACGACACGTAACCCACCCCACTCACTCTTCAAATTCTTCCCAAGTCCCAACCTATAACAACATTTATATAGTAAAAATAATACCATCTTTTCAAACTATCAATTATACAAAAAAAATGGTGAAATTAGCATCGGCCCGAGAATCCCGAATGTACGGCCCGAGGCTGTCTAGAAACAGATCGGAGTACATGAATGCGGGCCTCTACGTATTCTCAACAATCCTGCTTATGGGCGGGTTCGCGGCCCAGTTATCGAGCGAGCCCAAATCGGGACTGGTTCTGCTTTTGATTGGTTTTGCGATCGTTATAATTGTGAACGTTCATGATCTAATTGCTCATCTTGCGGGGATCGATTACAGATTGGGTCTGGTCGGGTTTGATATCCAGTTGGGTCTGGTCGAGTTTGCTGTGCCTGTGGTTTATACTGTGGGTACTGTTCTGTTTTTTATGGCTACTCTTTTTCTTTTTATCCAGGTATGTTGAAATTAATTCAGTTATATTTTCTAATTTTTTTCTATTGTATAAATTGAAATCTCTGGATATTATTGTATGTTTGGATAGTTATATTGGAAATATTTTGGAAATTATTTAGAAAATTTGGAATAATGTAAATCAAAAAGCATGTAGGGCGATCGACTCAAAAATAGAAAATAGAGAAAAAAATTAGAAATAAATAAATAAAAATTCGGTATTTCGATCTGGTGGCAACTTATTGAAATTTTGATAGGTGATTATTTGTAAGAATGTAAAATTTCGGAGTTTTTATTAGAAATACTGGAAGAATGTATATATAAAGCATTTGGTTACAAACTACTTATATTTACGTTGGATTCGATTGACTAAAAAACATAAAGAAAGAAAAAGATCAGTGTTTTTGGTAGAACATATCGAAATTTCGGAGTGTTTTAAGAAACACGGGAAGAATGTAAATATAAAGCATTTGGGTACAAACTACTTGTATTTACGTTCGTTCGATTGACTAAAATACATAAAGAAAGAAAAAAATCAGTGTTTTTGGTGGAAACGTATCGATATTTTGACACTTGATTTTTTGAGTTTTATGTTCTAGATATGTAATTCTTATTGTGACACTAATTAGTGATATGATATTTGGTCCTGTCACTATGACATGATTCTAACGAAAACAAATATGTCTAGTACTGACGGATTAGTAACCAAATATTATTAATTTAATGAATCACTAGTTACCTTTATGGAGTAATTATATTTCTTGTAGTGGATAACTGTTTTGTGGGGATTAACTGAATTGTGTTAATCATCTTGTGGGTGAAGTGAATTTATTGAATTATCATAACCATGAACCTTAATTGTTCTTTAAAAAAACAATAGTTTATGCCACTGAGCAAGAAAGGGCAACGACAATTGAATTTTAGTAAGGAGGATTTGATTTAGATATTAATTTGGTTCATTAAACATAAAAATATATTAATGGGGGCCAAAAAGATAGACAAAGTTTGATGATTAGATTGTATATATACTAGTTACTTTGTTCACATTTGGTTCTTATATTTTAGTTTGTGAAACGCTATAGAAAACATTTTTCATGTTGAGCTTCATTTTTCTGATCCTGTACTCATCCTTTTATCTTTTTATTCACTAAAAATCAAGAATCAAACATAACCTAAGATTAATTTGGTTTCTTATGTGATGGAAGTGGCATGTATTCCCGTTTTAGAATAATTATTATTAAGCTATTGAATTAGGAAAATTGTTTTTTTGGTACCATAGGATAGGCTAACTTGCACTTTTTGTACCATTGTATACGAAAATGCAAATTTGGTACTATGAGATAGGTTTTCATTTCAATTTTGGTACCATACCCAAATTTTCTACAAATTTAATGACAATTTACCCCATATGAAATGCATAATGTTTAATTTACCCCCTGTAAAAAAAAATTTAATGAAGCAATTTACCCCCTTCAGCAAGAGATTGTAATTCACTTGCCAAAATTGAGCGTAGGCATGCAAACCATTTTATAACATAGGGGATAAATTGTCTATCATAACAGAGGGGGTAAAATGCCACATTATCATAACAAAATTGGATAAAGAGCCGCCTATAAAAATATCAGGGAGACGATGTGAAATTTTTACAAAATTTCAAGGGGTAAAATGCTCTTTTTTAAACCATGAGGGGGTAAATTGAACATTATGCATTTCATAGGAGTTAAATTATCATTAACTTTGGGGGAAATTGAGTTTGGTACCAAAATTGCAATGAAAACATATCCTATGGTATCAAATTTGCATTTTCATGTCCAATAGTACCAACATTGCAAGTAGGTCTATCCTATGCTACCAAAATATCAATTTTCCCCTATTGAATTACTAAAATGCATTGATCTTGTCTGCATGGTGATTTCGTTATATGCTTGTGCAGGCGGAAAAAGGATATGGATACTTTAAATTGGAACGCCACGCATTGAACATGTTCATTGCGGGTCCTATTCTATGGCTTCTTGGATCAATCCATAACTCATGTCAATTCTATGAGAGGGCAGATGGACATGTCCAAATCTTGCAAGAAACAGTTCATATTCCATTCTTGATGGCTAGTTTGTTGTTTTTGGTTGGTTCAGTTATTAATAGACGAGAGCAAATTGGACATATTCACCATGGCCTACAACTACTAGTAAGTATGAACACCATATCGTAAGAAACTTCCGCAACCTCTTTGTGGTGATAATTATTTGTTTGTGTCTCCTATCGCCATCATGATATCGCGTTATCCTTCTACTATACCATATTAATTTCACATTTGAGCGGAGACCCATTTCAGCTGAACCCAAACTATCCTTCTAGTATAACTGCTGCACCAAGTACATGTGGTGCAGTCGGCGAATGTAGCTATTACCTGTTGAGTGAAATTTCACATCACCTATGTTCTGGGCAATGTGAACCCAATTTTAAGATCCTATATTTTAGGAGAACATTGGCTGATGTGGGATTTCACTCCACATGTCATAACTAGAATAGTCGGTTGCATCAGTGTATCTGATGACATGGTCCAGCGGTTATACTAAATAATATATCACTATCCACAATGTATCATAAGAAAAACTGTGTTGTGTGTTAGTTGATTATTTTATTGATCTGATTCAGAATTTGAATTTGTTAAATAATTAATTAATAGAAGACATGATTTTCTAATTAGTGAGTTGTATGTGGATGAAAAATTTCTTAGTAGTCATTAATTCATCTATAAATATGTGAGGGTACTTCATTTGTAGGATATGCGATCACTCTAATAGGTTTTAGATATAATATTGAGAAGATAATGAGGAATTCAAGAGTTCATTTGATTTTCTCATTGAGAGGACATTCGAATTTTTTGAGTGGTTTGTCCTATTTTAGGAGTAGGGATGCCTATATATGCACTGGTCCAAGCTTGAATTCTAATCTAGATCAGAATGTACTCTAATTTAAGTTTACTCTAATGGAAGCCTTATATTGAGTGCTTCAAACCGAGTTTTAATCCCACGAGTGTGGATTTTTATTATTTTACTTAAATTTGATTGACTTAATAAATGTAATGATAATATATAAAAAAATAAAAAGGAGCTGATGATGATGATGATTTTGTCTACTAATATGATATGTTATATATAGAAAAAGTGGTAGCATATCTGTCTTAGGATTTAGAAGTGACTATTCAAAGGAGATCTGCAAGTGTGCGTGCTTTATCGTTGAATGTTGGATGAGTTCGATTAAGTTCGGTCTGGATTAAAAAAATCCACTTGAGCATGTTACATAAAATGTGTCGGCTATATGGTATGGTTTAGATGCATTGTATTTTACTTTTCATCTTATAAATCGCCGCTCCAATTCGCAAATTTCAGGGTGATTCATGGATATGGCTAGGTATAATCGGAAGCTTAATACTTTTCATTGGAGCATTGGCAAACGTTGTAAGAGTTTTCAAGATGCAACAAATTAGTGGACTAAGATTGGAGAAACTACGAGGCGGAGCACAAGAGCAGTTGATTCAAATAAGGGAAGGACATATGCCACTCTTAGTGGAAGAACAAAGGAGACGGAGGGGGCCGGTGGCCATGGAGGAGGGCCAATCGAGCGTAGCTCCGACACCATACAAAGATGTACTTGTTGGTCAGACATGAACAATTTCTTAATTCTAGTGTTCTAAATATTTTCAGTACTACATTTTTTTTTTTTTCCTACTGTCTTGGCCTTTGGGAGATACTATATATGCCTTCTTATTTTCTTGATAGCAAATGTATGGAGGATTGCAGTTCATGGAAATAGTACACGTTGAAAAGAATTTATTTTATTACAGAGGAAGTTTATTTAATTGCACACATAAATCAAAATTTTCATCTTTTTCGTCGAAAACATCGAAAAGTTTACGTTTTGAATCAAACGAAATGAAAATAAGATGTAATTCTGAAACTATTTGTTTACCTTAAACTCTTTTATTTTTTTAAATTTAGTAATTTTTTTACAATTTTTTCTTAGTTTTTTCGAAATATTTTCGGAAAGTCTTGAAAAGATTTCAATATTTGGTTGATTGAAACATACATTCGAAACGAAATTTTGATCCATGATTGCACATAGAAATGAATCGTTTTTAGAATAGTCATTCTACAAAATCTAATCTATGATATTTAAAATTCTTGAATATTTAAATAAACAAGTTTTATTAAGAATAGATATAAAGTAATTTATCTCTTATTTAATTTAACGCACATAATAACTTTGTTTAGTCATAAGGTTATATATACTATATATTTTCCTTTTAGGGTCCTTTTAGAAAATTCTATAGATATTTTAAAAATTAAATCTCCTATTCGTTTTATTTGTCAACATTCATATAAACACGTTTTTTTTTTCTTTTGTAGAGGACATTAGGGGTGGCCACGGGGCGGGTTTGGGATGGGTTCGGGGCTAGAGATATGGGTATACTAAATTTCGGGATTGACACTTTTCATCGCAAATCCGTTCCGTAATAATTCGGGTAATTATTACGAGACGGGACGGGACGGGATTACGGGTCCCATATTATTTTTATTCATGAATTTTCATCCACCTAACAAAATAATATTACAATATTATACAATTATATTTTGTTATTTTCCTTTTGCTAAGTCGTATTACTTTTTAGCTCATTATTACATAAAACAGGAAAATTAGTACCTACCCCGGTGGATTTAATCCACCCGGGTGTTGGATGAATGCCACATGAGCATGTAAGGACAATCTTTTGTCCTTTCATGCCCCATAAAACATATCATTAATTCATCATAACGACTATTTCAAATATATCCAAATACGATAAAAAAGTAAAATCATATAATGAGTAAATAATAAAATTCGATCCACATCGAGTCTCAATAAGAAAAATTCATTACAAATACAATCTATAGTTGATACCAAAATAAATTAACTAAACCAATATTTAAATTACACAAAAGTTATAAATTTTTAAACAACTAAAAGTCTAAAATTTTACAATGACCCATAATATTAATTACTAATAACTAATGTAAGATTTAAAAGGAAAATTAGGATAAAGTAAAAAAGTTCATTTATTATATAATGTCAATTAATTATATAAGTAAAGTGTATAAATTATATAATAATAAGTTATATAGGCGGGTTCGGCTATTCGGGGTTGGAGAGACCAATCCCAAACCCGTCCCATATTCTCATAATAAAACACGGGTATTCAAGTTCGGGTACACAAACCCAAAAAACACTCATCCCGTTCGGATATTTTAAAAACGGAACGGGTCGGGTTTGGGTTACCCGAACCCAACGTCCACCCCTAGAGGACATATCGAAAGATGTTTCAATTTTTAACTCTTTTAGAAAATTCAAATAGATAACCCCAAATTGGCCTGTGGAAATTTACACCACACATCACATTTAAGTATGTACTTAATTATATTATAGGGCTAACTACGATTTACTCCCTAAATTATGGGAGTTGTAGCACTTATGACTTACCCCTTAACGTGTGAATTGTAACGGTTATCCGCTAATATATGAAATGTAAGAATCACCCATGGGTCAACAATCAATTTTTAAATATATCATTAAATTTTTTGGGTTAAAATACGAAAGATCACGGGTTTTTGGCACTTTGCACTCTCGAATTATAGGGTTTTCACACTTTGCACCCTAACTTAAAAGTTTTGACACTTTGCATCCTAGTGTGTTTTGAAGAAAAAATTCATTGATTGGGGGGTATAATAGTTATTTTCGAATACTTTTGGCACTTTATACCCTAAAAGTATAGATTTTGACACTTTGCACTCTAAAATATAGAATATTGGCACTTTGCACCCAAAAAATAAAATTTCAGGCATTTTCAACCCCGACTTAATATGATAATCTAAATTATATAATTAACATGCAATATAAATATGTGTTAAAATGTAGTGTATTTTACATATAAAGTGAATAATCTAGAGGATACTTGAAAATAAAATGAAGACAAAGTCTTTTTCTTTTAATTTAAATTTTACTGAGAGAAGATGTTAAAATAAATTTATGATTGTTATTATAAAGTAAAATAAATTTAGAATAACAAGTTTATGATTGTTGTGCATAGAAATGATCATTTAATGAGTTTGTTTTTTTTAAGAAAAATACATTAGGGTGCAAAATATCATACAAAATATATTTTTAGGGTGCAGAGTGCCAAAAAATTTAAATCGGGGTGAAAAATGCTAATATTTATAATTTTAGGGTGCAAAATACCAACATTATATATTTTAAGGGTGCAATCTATATTGCCAAGGTGCAAAGTGAAAAAAAAAATTGAAAATAACTCTTCTACCCTTTTACCATTAAATGAAAAAAAAAAAAAAAAGATATTAGCATTTTCAATTTTTAAACGGATGGTACACTAATAACTATTATCTGTTTATCGAGCATTTTTAAACGGATGGTACCATCCGTTTATTAATTGAAAATGCCATCCGTTTAAACAGATAATAGTTATTAATTGAAAATCTATATTTCAGCATTCTCACTAAAACACATGTACATTATGGTGCAAAGTGTCAAATAAATTATATTTTCAAGATGCAAAGTGCCAAAACTTTTAAGTCAGGATACAAAGTACCAAAACTCTATAATTTCAGGATGCAAAATGCCAAAAACCCAAAGATCACCTAATATCTTTTCTATGATATTTTATTTTCACCCTCATGTGATACATATATATTGAAACAGTGGTATAAATACTTAATTAGTGAAAATTAAACTATGTTATCAAAATGAAAAAATATACATAAAAATAAGATTCATAATAGATTAATAACTATTACCTGTTTAAACGGATGGTACATATTATTCAGAATGTTACTTATCTTAACAAAAAATATCGTGTATATGCATAATCTTTTTATGTATTGTTCTTTTTTTTTTTTTTTTTTTGGTTTCCCAAGGGTTTAATCCCTTTCGAGGCGGGTCAGACACATTAAGTGGGTACCTCTCCCAACAGGGATTCGAATCTGAGTCTGCTACTTTGTAGTGACTAGTCCCTTCCACTAGACCAATCACCTTTTTATGTATTGTTGAAAGAACCATTAACGGATCAAATCAGATCTAAATTTATATTCTTTTCACCTATTTTAAATTACGGGTCTTTGTAACTAGATAAAGTCATATGACTATTATTATCGAGGGCGAAATAATAATAATAGTTTTTATAACTTTGACATGAACGTAGAAATTATGGGAGACTTGTTCAACAAATAACATCATTTATGTTTTAAGTTGCTGTAATTTTATTCATAAATTCGTCTGAAGTTAAAATTAGTGGCCATACATATAAGCAAACAAATTGAGACATTATAACATATTTGCCCTAACAATTAGTAGGTAGGGAAAAACATGAAGAAAATTAAGGTGTTATTTTTCCTCTAATTTTAGTTAATTTGACAAGGTGACAGTGGATTACCGTCACATGGCAGCCAAAGGGACAAAAACCCCCAATTTATTTGCTTGTATATCAATTTGAGAATACTAATTTAAATTTCGACAAAATTAGGACTAAAATTGCAGGTAAAATAACTAAAATTGCAGCACCTTAAAATATTTAGGATGTAAAATGCTTACCGGAACTATATGTGTTCCATTTTTACGTCTTTGCAAAAGTTAAAGGACTATAATTTTTTTTTCTATAATCGAGATATTGAGGGAAAAACACTTTTAATACCAAACTTTTGTTCGAATTACAAATTTGATACTAAGCTTTCTGAAAAAATACATTTGATATCATGATTTAGGCCTTCTTGATGACACATGTCATTTGGCCGTCATACTTTTAACAGAATTTATGACGTGTGCGGCACATGTCCGTTAAGTGGCACGGATTTTGCATGTGCAGGGGGTAAAATTTCATTTTCGATACCAGACTTTTACCTACTTTACACTTTTTGTACCAACACATTCGAAAAAGAAACATTTAATACCAAAATTGAAGGCCGTTTGACACACTTGCTTTGACCATCAATTTTTTGGACGGGAACGACCACATGGCCGTTATGTCACCAAAATTTGACGCTTTTTGCAAGTGATGTGCTCCGGTAGGGAGTATTTGGACCTAATCTTAATTTTGCCACAACTCCTTCATTACAAGGTTATATTTTGTGTTCTTTATATGGTAGAAAATCTCTTCGCGAAACGGTACAAGTTTCAGTTCATGAAACACAATAAATAATTCCTATAAAATTAACAAAGTTTCAGACTTTTCTAATTTCATTCATTAAGATAGAACCAAAACTTTGTTAATTTTCTGAAAAATTGCGTATTACGTTTCATGAACTGAAACTAGTACCGTTATCTCTTGCCAAGGTCTTTCCTGCCATATAAAGAATACGAAATTTGGCCTTGTCACAAAGGAGTTGTGGCAAAATTAAGGTTAAGTTCAAATACTTCCTAACCCAGCACATCAAGTGCAAAAAGTGTGCATTTTAGTGACTTAACGGCCAATGGTCATTCTAGTTCTAAAAATTGATGGTCAAAGCAAATATGTCAAACGACCTTCAATTTTGCTATTAAATGTGTCTTTTTCGAAGGTTTGGCACCTAAAGTATAAAGTAGGTAAAAGTTTGGCATCAAAAACGAAATTTTACCCCTTGCACATGCAAATCCATGCCACTTAACGGACATGTACCATGCACGTGATGAATTCTTTTAAAAATTTGACAACCAAATTAAATGTGTCAAGAGGGCCTAAATCATGGTATCTAATATGTTTTGTAACGCCCCCAAAATTTCGAACGCTTTCGATTGGATTTTAATCCAAATTTATGTGCTACTTTTTATTTTCAAAGTTAAGCATTAATTTGAACTAAAATATATAAATTAATTAAATCTTGTGATCTTTTGAACTTTGAAATAATTAAAAATATAAAAGTTACTTTAAAATAAGATCAAGACCTTTTTGAAAATTTTCGGGCTTGGATGCACAAAAATTTTGTTTTTGGGGACAAAAATATAAGTTTTCAAAACTTCGGGCGGCAAAGTGTAAATTTGCCCCAAGTTGCAGATTTTTGCTGGAGAGTAATTATTTTCTCTCCTTGCACACTCCAAGGGCTGCTAAGGCATGCCCTTGGGTAGAGTAAACTCCACTACCAAGGTTTGCATGCATTGGTGGAAAAAAAAAATAATTAAGCTTTATGTCCCCCTCTCTTTCCAATGTGTATATACTTGTCATATACAATTAATATTAGATTTTTATCCTCTTATAACCTCATTTACATACACATTAGAGAGAGAGAGAGAGAGAGAGAAGAGAGAACACACTAGAAAGAGAATTTTCGGATTCTCACTACACAGCCTCGATTTTTCGATCATCCCGCCTTCGTCCACCGTTGGATCATGCCCAAATTTTTTGTGGAAGTTCTACACACTTGGGGCTACATATTGACCGTTCGGATCGTCGATTGGATCTCCCAAAGTGAATCCACAGTCATTAGAAGTTGGAGAAAAGTAAGGATTTGAGGGCTTTTGTTATGAACCACCACCGGAGCCGCCACCACTGCCACCGGAGCCGCCACCACCACCTTCGGAGGTCTGGAAATGAAGGGGGTTTGATACCACCTGTGACGGCCCGAGCACCCGGGTCGGTTCCTACGTGTATCCACCCCCGAGTCCGGGTCCGTATTTGGTGAACACAACCAAATTTTGAGAAATTTTTTTCTTTTTCAAAACAAAACAACAAACGACTCATTAACATTAATTCGAATCATAGTTCAACATGAAAGGATAAAAATCCGAAACATTGCTATGTGCAGGAGTGGGCACAATATTTAAAACTAGCGCAAACCGCGCGATAACAAGGTTTCACAATAAACACTCTTAAGTACTAATCATGCCAGATACATAAACGACACCGAAACATAACCATATAATAAAAGCAAAAGATAACAACGAGGATGACCCTCGACTATCGACAGACAGGATCTCGGAGACGGACAACACCAACGCTAGACATCAGACCGTAGGATATCTGTATCTGAAAAAGAAGTAAACATAAATGCGTAAGTTGATCGTCCAACTTAGTGAGGCTGTAGTGCACATGTGCGTGTGATGCATGGATGCAACATATTGTACATGAACATATATAACATTACAGTAAATAAACACATGCGTTAACAATTCAAGCACATTGAACAAGTAACCAACAGTTGCTGATGCCGTCCTCCTCTTACCCTCCAGTCCATATTATGACGCCCCCACCGAACACTCCAAGTAAGGAGCTACCTTACTAACTGTGCGCATAGACGTCTCATGCCAGGAGTTTGACATTCACTCTCCAAGTGTAACCTCCACACTTAGCTCGTGAAGCGGGTCTACGGTGGATCGAGGTAACCCTCCGGCCCTAACCTTCCGGGTTATCCACGATTCCGCACACCAAAATAGGGCCCACATAATGATAATAAACAATACAGTTCAGTAACAATACAATACAATAACAATCGAGTAACAGGAAATCAGTAAAGAACTCAATAATAATAATCATAACAATTCGGTATACAATATCAAGTACTTATAAGCACATGAGCATTAGCATAATAATTCAACAAGAATAGTTCGTCCTAGCATCGAGTTATTTATGTTATCATACATCACATGCTTGTTCGTTTAGGAACTAAGTTACAGTTTTGACTCGACCTACTAGCACATTTAGACTTACACACATATAACACACAGCACTCACCTGTGTAGCTTACGATTCTCGAGAAAGTGCGAAAAGTAGCGTCTTCGGTTCATGTACACGTTTATGTAACGATCTTAGAATCTAATTACTCAATAAGGATTCTAGAGTGACTAAAGCAATGCTTTAGTCGAGCGAACAATTGAATCGTGGTTGTTCAATATCAAAGCCACGATCAAAACTTGGACATTTACGTTCGATCTAAATGTTCTATGGTTCGTTCATAAAGCGTGGTAATCATAGCAACAAAAGGGTTAAAAGTCGAACAAAACCGTTCTAATTGAACTTTAAAATATTTAATTAAGGGTTTTAAGTTAAGTTATTACATTCAAGATATTTTATATTCATTAAGTATTCAAACAATAATTTTTTTAAATTTAGAGTTTAAGTTTATTTGAAATTATTTTCTTTAACAAAAATTATTATTAATTTTATTTCGAAATAAATTAATCATGTAACTTCTTTATGTTATTTTAAATAGTTATTTAAATTCATTTTCAGAAAATTATTATAATTTATTGAATCCCCTTTTCAACATTAATCTTTATTTGAAATTTTAATTTTCAAAATTGGTATTTATTATAAATTTTATAAAAATAATTTATTATTTATTTTCAGAAAATAAATATTCGAGATTAATTGAAATAGATATTTTATTTTCGGAAGAAGTTTGTCATTATTTTTCAAAAATATTTACTTAAAATTATTTATTTTAATCTTTTATTTTATTTAAAATTAATTAAATTCCTTTACCTTAATTATTAATTATTTTTAAGACCTTGTTTTATCTTTTTCTCAAAATTTATTTAAATTCAGAAAAAGTTATTATTTATTTTCGAAAAATCATTTATTAATTTTTTTTTCAAAATTTATTTCTAGAAAAATAAATTACTTATTTTTTAATTTATTTATTTTCAGAAAAATAATTATCCAAATTATTTTAAGTTATTTTTGAAATTATTTATTTCTATAAAATAATCATTCAAATTATTTACTAATTTTTTTCTTTATAAAAATTAATGTTCAAGATTAAATAAAATTATATTTAAAAAATTATTTTCAAGTTTATTAAATTCAGAAAAATATTTAATCAAAAATATTTTATTTTATTTTAAAATTATTTAATTTCCAAAATAAAATATTATTTTATTTATTGTCCAAAATTTTATTTTACTTTTCCAAATTATGAGTTATTTTATTTTATTTAATTAAAAATTAATGTACCCTTGAAATTATTATCTTTTCGAAAAGTATTATTTAATCATGATCTTATTCGAAAAATAATTTATTACTATTTTACCTTCTTTTTTTTTTCAAAAATTATATAGAATTTTTTTTTCCGAAAAAGTCTTATATTCTATTTTACCCTTTATTATTCTTTTTTTTAAATAATATATTTATTTTTGAAATATATTTTATTATTCATATAATAGGTTTATTATTTATTTTTCAGAAAATATTTATTTAATTTTTTAATTGTTTATTATTTTCCTTTTTGCCAATTTTAAATAATTACAAATATATTATTTTCATATAAATCTCTTTATTATAAATCACTTTTTATTAAATCATAAAAAGTTAAGCATTTAATCTATTTAAAAGTTATCATAATTTATTTATTTTATTTTATTCAATAATAAAATTATTTTATTCTTTAGTGAAAATTTTTGTTACTTAATTTTGATAAATCACCATTTTCAAAATTTAATATTAGAAAGCAATAAAATAATTATTTTTCTTTAAGACAAATATTTACTCATAAAATCTATCTACTTAAATATTTTAAAAGTAGATTAATAAAACTTAACAAATTTATGTTTACTAGTTTTTCCGTATTTTCTATTTTAAAATTTTATTAATAATTTTTATATTTCAATTTTTTTTTTTAATGTGGACTGGCCCAAAGGCCAATCCACGAATGGGCTCCAATTACAAACCTGGGCATATTGCAAAAGCAACAGGCCCAGTAGCCTGCTGCTGTGTGCAGCAATAATTGTTGGACTTTCGGCCGACGGTGGGATGGCTCCGGTCATCTCACCGGAAATTGCACCTCTCCCCCCTCTACTATATAATTTCTTATAATGATATCTTAATTTGGACATCTGTCCATCATTGTATCACAATCTAGGATTAGGAATGTGATCAGATTGCCTGGAAAATTCCCTTATCATGATCTAAACCTCTCATCTCTAAGTTGAACTCGTTATAAACGAGGTTCCTGACGGAGTACGAAATCCTAACTTATACGAAACTCATTAACTCATACCCAATAACATAGATCCATAACACAATAATACCAATGAATGAGATGCCCCGTATCTAAATAATACTCCACCTAAATCCTAAAAACAATATTGTATACCTTCCATAGCACCATAGGTCAGGCTCTGTCCGTCGCTCCGCTTCCATTTTAAGGGTTCACTTGAGAGTTTTGTGCTTTCGCGCTTTTTGCTGGCAGTGATAGTCTTTTGCTAGCTAGAGCTGCTGCAGGTGGTGCCTTTGGACAATATTTTACCAAATGATCTTTACTTCCACATCTCAGGCACTTGCCAGCTTTCTTCCAGCACGTGGGCTCTCCATGCCCTTTTCCTCCACAATACGTGCAAGCACCCTTGTCTGATTTCCCTGATTGTTTTTGGGGTCGATTGAATTGGCGACAATTGTTCGGATTTTCTGAGCTTGAAAATTCAAACCTCGATGCCTTGCCTGAAACTCTTCCAGTTTGCCAATTTGACTGCGAAGGCCTCGAACTCTTCGCTGGAACCCGCAATGCCTTTAGCTGAATCAGGTCATTCTCAATCCTGGTGGCCCTCCCAACTACTTCGACATACGAGGCTATGTTGTGGGAAAGAAGGGTTCATTGAAGTTCAGGCCTCAAGCACTTGATAAATTGGAGGGTGCGACGTGGTTCATCCATTGTCAAGTGGGGAGCATAACGAACTAGCCGGGAATAGACAACCTCAAACTCTGGCACACTCATATTCTCTTGCTTTAGAGTATTAAACTGCCCTTCTCGAAGCTCCCTAATAAAAGGCGGCACATACTTATCGATAAAGTCCTTAATAAAGTACTCCCAGGTTCTCTCAGTTCGGTTCTGCTCCCAAACTATTTCCATCGTTTTCCACCAGGCCTTAGCAACATCTTTCAAACAATAAGTGGCCAATTAAATTTTTGGAATGTTTGGGTAGTCCATGACTCGGAAGATATACTCAATCTCGGCCAACCATACTTCAGCATTTTGATCGTTAGGCTTTCCAAGAAATTGGGGAGGTTGGAACTGCAGAAAATGTTCCAAGGTCTGGTCCAAAGCTAGCGGTGCAAGTGGTAGAGGCGCAACTCGTGCAGAGCCTTGCAAAGCTTGGGTGAACTCTGCCAAAGCGGAAATGATCCGCTCAGCTTGTTCGACTTGTGGAGCTGTCAGTGCTCCCTCAGACTGACGAGAGGGAACCAATCGACTAGCACGACTATCACCATGAGTTCCTGCAATCTAAACAATGAAGGACGGCTCGTTAGTATAACGAGGCCGAACCTACTATATTTGACGAAAAGAAATAACTCAAAACTAAACTTATTATCACATATTGGCAAACCGCCAATCGATCAAAATATTGTCGAACATCACATAATCAATCATAGTGTATCAAAACAGAGACATAGTACGATAAAACATTCAACTAGCCAAGACGGCTTCAAAACAAACAAGGTTAAAAGGAAGTCCTAAACGATCTCTCAATCTAAGTCATCTTAAATGTTGTCCCAATGCTGCCCCAACTCGTAATGATTCTCCCCATCGTCGCTCAGTTAGTCAACGTTCTTGACCTCGTCGGGTCTATCCGTCATCCCCTGATCATATGCGACTTGGAGGTCGTCGATCAAGGGTTGATTACCCAATAGTGTAGTGCATGAGTTGGAGGTTGACCCTGATCGGTACTCTCGGGTTGCATCACTTGTAAGAACTTGTGATCAAGCTGCGAAAATTTGGGTCCAAGTGATTGAAGATCTACTCAATGAAATGAGGGCCCGAGTGGAGGATTTTTGGCTCCATAGGAATCATGGATTGTTCCAATCCAACACCGATACCATCTGTGACGGCCTGGCTCCGCAAGTCCGTCGGATGATGGTCGAAAAATTATTGTTATTTTGAAAAAGCGTTAGAATATCGAAACTTTTTTTTTTAAAGGAAACGATAAATTAAAAGTTTAACAGCGGAAACGATTTAAAATAAAATAAGAACAATTTAAATTACTAAATTTTTTGACGAACAAATAAAATCAATCTTTATAGTTGAGTTTTAAAGCGAAAATATTTAATCACAACATATCAAAATATTTGAACAAAATCAACCGAGAGAGATAATTAAGTAATTTATGAAAATCTTGAAACTTTGACAAAAATATAAATCAACTTTAACGATTCAAATATTCTAAGCAAGGTTTTAAACAAAATCAAGAAAGAATCTAAATCGATAACAAAATATAATTTCTCTCTCGGATACTAGGGTGGGACCGCAACCGTGATGACCTAACCGCAACCCGACTATTATTTCTAGAACGCCTGAAACTGAAAAGAGTGAAACATAGAACGCATAAGTTGATCGTCCAACTTAGTGAGGCTATGTGCGAATTTGTATGGTGATGTGTGAATGCAACATATTATATAACATAATCATGTTATCAAGAAAATAAACATATATTCAAGACGGGAGAAACACGGAATTCACATAACCAAGAATTGCTGATGACGTCCTCCACTTACCTTCCATCCAAACTCACCAAGTAAGGAGCGACCTTACTATCTGAAATGCATCGACATGTCTTTGTCGGAGTTCGTCCTTGCTCCCCAAGTGTTCCTCCCCACTTGGGTTGTAAGGCCAGGCCTACGGGTAACCGTGACAATCCTGCCGGCCCTTGCAGGCCAGGTTGGCATCGGGTCCATATACCAATCAAAAGGGGGCCCACACAAAATCGGAAACAAACGGAAACATATAGTCGGAAACAAACGGAACATAACATATCAAACATATTAACATATTATCAATATTTAATAACTTATCAAATGAAATTTTGGGTATCATGATAATTTCGAAAAATATATTCGCAACTAGTAGATTCGGATGTAGCATGTATTTGGATAATCATGTTGAAATGCTAAGTGATTTCATGCGAGTAATGTTGACCTAATAAGTCAACTTATTCGTGACGACATGCAAGAAAAGTTAGAATAAAATTCATGCTTTGATTATTAAGAGCCTAAGTGCATGTTTGGACTCGATCTACTAGCACATCGGACCGACATACAAATTAAACACACAGCGCTCACCTTTGTCGCTTAGTATAGCGACTAAAACTCCAAAAATGATGCGTATCCGAAACCTGAGCAAGTACGTATATGACTTAGAATGTATCTAACAACCTTACTTAAACATAACTAATGAAAATCCCACACAAGGATTTCCTAAACTAACACTTCGCACAAAATTG
Organism: Penstemon eatonii; assembly: GCA_038501285.1. Lineage (NCBI taxonomy): Eukaryota > Viridiplantae > Streptophyta > Magnoliopsida > Lamiales > Plantaginaceae > Penstemon > Penstemon eatonii. Next base: position 144,149 of record JBCEGF010001340.1, read on the forward strand.
CTTAGAACTTTCGACATGAACTCCACTTAAAAGTTAATATTTTCAAAACTCAAAATTCTAATTTCATAAAACAGTGCCAAAACAGCAAAATTTTCCCTTTATTTTCCAGATTTACAAAACAGCCCCTACTCTTTTAAAAATCTCCATTTTTCCAAAAATTTGCAATAAACTTTAAATCGAAAGATTTTTAACCAAACTCATATCGAAAATCAAATAAAAGTATTAAGTATATTGTTACTTCAAAACTCAAATCTTTAAGATTCCCATAAGTTTAAAACTTTTCAAAAATACCCTCATAGTTTTAAAAGCTTAAAAAAAATCAACTTTCTTGAAAAATTATTCAAGATCCAAGCATCTAAGCAATATTTAAAAATAATCAAGCATATTTTTCACTATAAAACTGGGATTAAAGATAAGTTTTAGTAACTTTCCACCAAACTAATAATGAGAAACAAAAAGTTCTTTAATCATAAATTTTCATCGGAAAAATTTACAAACTTTCAATCTTAAAACTAAAATGAATAAACCACTATTTCAAATCAATTAATCAAGAGTTTATAAAAGAACCATGTAAAAACAGTGACAAATCAACGCATTTGCCCCCTTATTTTCAGATTTACAAAAATAACCCCAAATGTTTCAAAAACTCTCATTTTTGCAAAATATCGAAACAAACTTTAAAACAAATGCTTTTCAAGTAAACATAACCAAATATCAAACAAAAATAGATATTTTCAGTCCACTATACTCCCAAAATTTTGGCATCCCTAACCCTTGAACTTTTAAAATCTTTCAAAAATACCCCCCCAAAGTTTCGAAAATTATGAACAATAACATTTTTAGAAAAATAAATGAAGATCCAAACATATAAGCAACATTTAAAAAAAATCAAAGCAAGTCACATTAAATATCTAATATTAAATATGAACTCAACAACTTATCACAAAAGCTCAAAGGATAAGCTAAACTTCTTCAATATATACTTTAAAGAAAAGAAAGTAATATCACAAAGATTAAAGAACACATGCATAGATGTCTTTTTACCCAAATCAATGAAGGGGATAAAACCCTCTTCATTTCCAGACCTCCGAAGGTGGTGGTGGCGGCTCCGGTGGTGGTTCATAACAAAAGCCCTCAAATCCTTACTTTTCTCCAACTTCTAATGACTGCGGATTCACTTTGGGAGATCCAATCGACGATCCGAATGGTCAATATGTAGCCCCAAGTGTGTAGAACCTCCATGAAAAATTTGGGCATGATCCAACGGTGGACGAAGGCGGGATGATCGAAAAACCGAGGCTGTATAGTGAGAATCCGAAAATTCTCTTTCTAGTGTGTTCTCTCTTCTCTCTCTCTCTCTCTCTCTCTCTATAATGTGTATGTAAATGAGGTTATAAGAGGATAAAAATCTGATATTAATTGTATATGACAAGTATATACACATTGGAAAGAGAGGGGGACATAAAGCCTAATTTTTTTTTTCCACCAATGCATGCAAACCTTGGTAGTGGAGTTTACTCTACCCAAGGGCATGCCTTAGTAGCCCTTGGAGTGTGCAAGGAGAGAAAATAATTACTCTCCGGCAAAAATCTGCAACTTGGGGCAAATTTACACTTTGCCCCCCGAAGTTTTGAAAACTTACATTTTTGTCCCCAAAAACAAAATTTTTGTGCATCCAAGCCCGAAAATTTTCAAAAAGGTCTTGATCTTATTTTAAAGTAACTTTTATATTTTTAATTATTTCAAAGTTCAAAAGATCATAAGATTTAATTAATTTGTATATTTTAGTTCAAATTAATGCTTAACTTTGAAAATAAAAAGTAGCACATAAATTTGGATTAAAATCCAATCGAAAGCGTTCGAAATTTTGAGGGCGTTACATGTTTCTTTAGAAAGCTTGGTATCAATATGTAATATGGACAAAAGTTTAGTATCAAAAGTGTTTTTCGCTCAAAATTAAGATGTTATAGGACTACTATTGTCAACTATTACAGTCGAGTAATAAAATTATGTGACTATTAGTCTATGTTGCACGGACACCTGACGACACGGCATAAACACATATACTAAAATAAATTAATATTTTTATATATAACAAAATAAATTTTATAACAAATATTAGTTTAGAAGATACTGATTTTGCTAATTTTGTATGAAAATTGAAATAATCAATAGATCTTAATCTAATAAGGTTGTAGCTTACAACTAGAGAACAAAAAGGAAAAAGGAAAATCGAGATTAGTGAATAGAGAGTAAACTAACTTTTTGTTGATTATTGAATAAATGGAAATTGGAGATGGAGATTGCACATATCAGGGTTAGATTCTAGGGCAAAAGATGGAGAGAAAAAATTGGGGATAAATATGTAATATAAGGTTATTTTGTTCAATCCGAAAATAAGTATATTGTACTTACCTTGTAGTTGCTTTGAGTTCGGCCAAACCCGATTTAGGTAAGAATTTAATTAAATTTTGAAATGTCTTGACCGTGTCAGACACATCTCATAATCGCGTTTAACACTCGTGTCAAATTTGTTTTCAGGACATTTTTCTTTGGCACGCCATGAGACGTGTCCAACACGAGTCGGGGCCGTGTCGGTGTCAGGGAATTGTCGAATTCTGAATTTCTTCATTTTTTGAAATGTCTATGTAACAGATATTAGTGCAAATTAAGATGTTATATCTTTTTTTTGGGGGAAATCCAAAATCTTGGTAAACCAAGGCAGGGCAAAAAGGGTATTACACAAAAACCTCACAAAAACCTTGAGTTGACTATTTATTAGGAAAATTAATAGGACCCCTAATTTTATCCCCAAAAATTATAAGACCACACCAATTTCAGTTTTACCAGATAAGGTCCGTCTCTATCTCCCTCTCTTTTTCCGTGTTCTGTAAAACCCCCATTATTGTGGCTCACACACTACAAGTTCAACTCAAAGAAACATAAACACACATTACTGTGTGTTGTGCGTTTTTTTCACACTCAGCAAAACCCTAATTCGAGTCCATCTTTGTTTAAACCCTAAAAGTTCAGACAAAAGAAATTGATTCTTGAATTGCTTAAAATGAGTGTAATGCTTCAGGCTTCTCTCATCCAGAGGCCTTCAATTCTTCAATTAAATCATATTCCTCTCTCGTTAAAACCCCGAATTTCCTATTTCTCGCCTCATCTCTCTCACAACAGAAGAATAAATGATTCGGCTTTTATCAAGTCCAGATTTTTACGACACCGTAAAGTTGTTTCCTGTACATTGAATCCGGAAAGTGTAAATTCAGCCTCGGAATCGGTTAGTGATAGTAATTTACTTAGTGAAAATCCAGAAATAGTTGACTTTAATAATGGAGCTGTGTCGAGTGAAACATCAGGTGGCGAAGCTGTGGAAAATGAGGAGGTCAAGAAGAGACTTCCAATTGTAGTGTTTCTGATGGGTGTTTTTGTGAGGTTGAAAAATGGATTTGAGAGGATGTTTTATTCCGATTGGTTCAGTTGGTGGCCTTGGAGGCAGGAGAAGCGATTGGAACGATTGATCGCGGAGGCTGATGCAAATCCTATGGATGCTGCTAAGCAGAGTGTGCTTTTGGCAGAACTCAATAAGCACAGGTTTTCAAGTTTCTCTAATCATAAAGTGAAATAATTGAATGACATTGTTGATTGCAGTTCATTTGGTTGTTATTCATACCGTTTATGTTAATAAAAGAGGATTGGGGGCATGTCAATTGTGTCTTATGTTGCGGAATTTATTCCAATGTTTAGTTATGTCGTTCTATGTTTTTTGCATTAAAGTTTGTAATTTCTCTTTGCTGAAACTGAAGTATATTACTGATGAGTATATGTGTGTTGGGGAAAGCTGAAATTTTTCTCTTTCTCGTTTGGTTTCTAGGAAAAACTGGGAGTAATGCATGCAGATTTTACTTTTTGGTGAAAGTGTTTACGTTTTTCGTGGTGCGATATTTGACATGATGATAATAATGGTAGATCATGTGATTGCTATAGGGCTGGGAAATTAGTTTTGTGGGTTTGCTTACCCTGATGTCCTTTTGCACCATGTAAGAGTTGAAAATGTGCTGAACTGTATACCTGTATCCACAATGTGAATCTCCTTATGTTTTTTTAAAATTAATTAGCAATTGTTGCTCCAGATTCCTTTACTCTCTAAACATTTAAAGTTGGTATCAAGTTGGAGATGGTTCTAATGAATTTTGCTTTGACTGTGTTTAGTCCTGAGTCTGTCATCCAGAGGTTTGAACAAAGGGCACATGCTGTGGACAGTAGAGGAGTAGCAGAATATCTTCGAGCACTAGTGGCAACCAATGCGATTGCTGAATATCTGCCTGATGAGCAATCCGGAAAGCCTTCTAGTCTTCCTTCTTTGGTACTTAAATTCCTCATATTTTAATTTAAATATGTAAAATATAGTTGCTGATTTTTTCAATTGTCCCCATTGTGTGTTTTCTCATTTTCTTTTTAAGTGGGAGGGTTTAGTTCCACTTCACTGGAATTCCACTAGAGTTTCATATCATTTGGCCTATTTCTGTCTTATACTAATTTGCCGCTTCTTGTGCTTGCCTGTATGAATGTCAAGGAGATATGAGAAATGCTTGATTTCTTAAGAATTTTGTAATATTTTTATATTTATATATATAGTACATCATTTACATATGGTGCCAATTAATTTATTTCACTAGTTGCTGTCTTTACTCACCTGAACTATTTTGCCTACCAAGTATTCCATTCTTTTGTTTTTTTAATTTCTTTAGCTAACAGTTAAAATGTTTAATGTAGTTGCAAGAGCTAACACAGCGTGTATCAGGCAACATGGATGAGCCTTTTGTGAACCCTGGTGTATCAGATAAACAGCCATTGCATGTTGTGATGGTAAGAGAATATTGCAAGTTCAATTTCTTGTGCTGCTTTTCAGAATTGACTTTAATTGGTACACGTATCTTTTTCTGTGTTGCAGGTGGATCCCAAAATATCGAACAGATCATCACGTTTTGCACAAGAAATCATATCAACTATCGTGTTCACTGTTGCTGTTGGTTTGGTTTGGTATGATCTCTACTTATACTCATAGAATTCAACATAAGGTTAACTTTTTTTTCTGGTCGGCATTGGTGGACTATGGTTGTTTGGGGGATGACCAAGTATTAATATTTTATGCTTCTCTTCCTTTCCAATTCTTATGCATGCACAAGCTTTATATCTATTTTTATGTGGTCATTTTAGTCCTCGACTTTGTACGTGGCTTCTCAGGTTTATGGGTGCTTCTGCGCTTCAGAAATATGTTGGTAGCTTGGGCGGGATGGGAACTCCCGGAGTTGGTTCAAGTTCTTCTTATGCCCCAAAAGATTTGAACAAAGAAATAATGCCGGAGAAGGTAAAGTTTTCTGGTTCACTTCCAATCACGTGGCTTTAACTTTTTCTACCATTTTTTAAGCACATTACAAAATGCAAATCTTTTTTGAGTTCTATGAACCTACAAGAGAGTGTTGCATCTATATATTTAAAGTTTCATTGATAACTTTTAGGGCTATTTCAATTTGTTTTAAGCAATTGGTTTCTTTTTGGAATTCACTATTGAACTGCATAACACAAATTAACACTTAAGTTATATTACGACAGAATGTTAAGACATTCAAAGACGTTAAAGGCTGTGATGATGCTAAACAAGAGCTTGAGGAGGTTGTTGAGTATTTGAAAAATCCGTCGAAGTTCACTCGTTTAGGAGGGAAATTACCTAAGGTTTATTTGGCTTATAACATCTGCAAAGATTGGCAACCATATCCTGCCTACTGTCTCTTATATAGTGCATTTAATTTCAGGGAATTCTTCTTACTGGGTCGCCTGGAACAGGAAAAACTCTGCTGGCCAAGGTACATTATTGTGTTGCAATTAGTTGTTTACATGTTCTATGAACTTTCCTTTCCCACCCCTACTAAATCCAAAGTATGTGCAATTGAGGCTGATTCTTAAAACAAGCATTCTCCGTGACTATGCTTCTTCTTGAATTTGAAGGCAATTGCTGGAGAAGCTGGGGTACCTTTCTTCTACAGAGCGGGCTCTGAATTCGAAGAAATGTAAGCCATTTTGGGAATTTTTTTAATTTTTTACCGATGTGGGAAAATAGAAGCAGTTTTATTTATAGTTTTTTCATAAATTTAGCAGTCCAAAATTTCAGAAACTTTTTGATTTACATTTCCTAGTTCAAATTTGTGTTAATCGAGAAAGGTTGGGACATCCTTGTCGTAAGTTTACTTTGATATCTGTGCATTGGATCTTTGATTTCTTTTTTGATAAACTTTAATAAGCATTCAAATCTTTGCATATGCGAGCATTTAGCACTGGGCTTTGTGATTATATCAGGACTGGTTACGTTTGTCTCTATATATACGTCTTCGTCTATTAAAAATAATTTTATACTTATTCCAATGAGGCTAGCAACATGATAATATGATCTGTATGACTAGGATTGCAAAATTTAAAAAATTTAGAGTGAGCAATTTAAATAGATTCTGATTTGCTTGGACCTAAATTTTAACATCTTTTGCCCCTTGCCAGGTTTGTGGGTGTTGGTGCTCGGCGTGTAAGATCCTTGTTCCAAGCGGCAAAAAAGAAGGTTCACTGCTTATCCCTACTGCATTTCATGTTTTCCTTTAACTTAACAGTAGGAATATGTTTACTAGGTGGTTGAAATCCCATTACTTTGCATGAATCCTATGTCCCATTCAACTATAGGAATGAAAATGGAGAGATTTATGAACTCCATTTGATTCTGCTTAAGTTTTAACTTGACTTTATATAGTTATCCAGTGAATTAAACCAGGAATAAGAATCCATTGCTAGGAAGTGAGTAGTAACTTTTTTACAATGGGAACTATTGTGCTTGAGGATGTTTGGGGTCTCAAGTTGGGAAAATATGGTTATTAATTCTTGCTCATGCTGTAGATGGTGGAAAGACCAGTAAACAGTCTTGTTGCATTAATTATTTTAAAATACCGTGGTAATCTAAGTCTCGAATTGGACTAAAATCCCTTTAGTTCTGTACATGTTAAAGGGCACATTGAACATGGGATTTGCTTGCATAAAATGCACGCTAGGTAATTGAACTTAAGTCATGTCCTGGCCATGATATAATTCGAAATGTTTGTTTCCTCTTCTACTTGATATGGAAACACCTATGAAACTGAGATCAATTTATTATCTTATAGGTCATTATCTCCAGTAATGCTTATTTCTTGTTTCTGCTACAATTGTAGGCTCCGTGCATCATTTTTATTGATGAGATCGATGCTGTTGGGTCGACTAGGAAGCAGTGGGAAGGCCATACAAAGAAAACATTGCATCAACTACTCGTGGAAATGGATGGTTTCGAACAGAACGAGGTAAGTACACAGTAATGTGATATCTTCAGTCAAGTTTCATTCTCTACTTTGTGATCCAATCAAAGTTTCGACTCTTCACAGGGAATTATTTTGATGGCTGCAACCAACTTGCCTGATATACTGGATCCAGCTTTGACAAGACCTGGTAGATTTGACAGACATGTAAGTCTGTTAATCTGATCTTAACACCTGTATGTTGCTTAATACTATGTCTGACTTCTTTGTTTATCACTTGTACCAAAGTTTCGGTTGTGTATGAAAAAATCAGTAAAACTTGAATGCCGCCAAAATTTATAACAATCTTTACATGTATTAACTTTTTATATTTCCACCAGTCTTCTGTATATTTTTAAGAACTAAACTAATAGTATCTCAATTACTATGGACAGCAACGTTATGGTGTAAAAGGTTCATATTGATTGATATGGAATTGTCAATTTAATACACCAAACACATTTTTCTGGATTATTTCTTCAATGCATGAAGAATAGAATGACTTGATCATTTTTGTAAGGAAATGCTAAAAAGAAGGGATCTACACCTATACTTGTACAACTCTTGGATTTATACCAACAAACAAATAGGGGGAAATTTCAACACCAAGTATCTAAATCCCTTTCTTTTAGTTTCTTTTATAGTATTGATTACTCTGTTATTATTCTAAATTTTAGAAAATTGATGATTGTATGTAACGGATAATATCGATGAATATTACTTGGTATTTTCCTTCTTGTGTCTAAGAAACTAATGCTTGGAAACATATTTCTAGATCGTTGTACCTAGTCCAGATGTGCGGGGTCGTCAAGATATATTGGAATTATATTTACAAGACAAACCTTTGGATGTCGATGTTGATGTAAAAGCAATTGCTCGTGGTACTCCAGGATTCAATGGGGCAGGTACATTACATTTTTGTCTTTTTTTTTTGTCTTACACATCTTAGCTATGTAAACTATAAACAAAACCAGCTACGTCTTATTTTCGTACTGAAAAAAAAAATATGACGGAGGGTGAATAATTTTCAAATTTTTTGGCCTCGTCATTGAAGTTACCTGAAAGAGATGCAACTGAACTCTTTTCTTGTTTAACTACTTATCCTTGTTAAACAGATCTCGCAAATTTGGTAAATATTGCTGCCATTAAGGCTGCTGTTGAAGGTGCTGAGAAAGTAAATGCGTCACAATTGGAGTTTGCCAAAGACAGGATAATAATGGGAACCGAAAGGAGGACAATGTTTCTGTCGGAAGACTCGAAGAAGGTGTGCGCTATTTTGTTTAATGTGTTTGCAACTACAAAGGATTGAGCTTCTTGTGCTTTCTTGGCTCTTGAAACATCTTTAAAATTTCCAAAATTACATTTTTTGTCCCACATGAGTGGACCTTAGCACTTTGGTCCTGTATTTTACAAAAATGCACTTGTGGTCCTATTTTCTTAAAAGGTCTTGCACCTTTGGTCCTACAGCCCCTTCCCCAATCAATTTGGGACCAAGACTGCAAAATTGAGGCAGTCCTATTTAACCAGAAGTGCAAAACCGAGACTACTCTCTGAACAGAAAGTACAAAAATTGGATGGAAAAGAGGTTGATAGGATCAAAAGTACAAAACATTTAAGAAATTTGAACTAAAAGTACAATTTATAAAGCGTGGGATCAAAAGTACAAAATATTATAAAAAGTGCAACTTTATGACACTCAAGACAAAAACTAAAAACATTTTTAAAAATTGGAATCAAAATTGCAATTTTATAAAGCGTGGGACTGAAAGTGCCAAGGTTCCAACCCAATGCGTTTGAAAATGCAATTTTGCCCGTTAGAATCAACCGTATGTCTTGTGATTATTTTTATATAAAAATTATCTGAATGATATCTATCTTTCTTTTCAGCTCACTGCTTATCATGAGAGTGGCCATGCAATTGTGGCCTTGAACACTGAAGGTGCACATCCAATTCACAAGGCTACAATAATGCCTAGAGGTTCTGCCTTGGGCATGGTCACTCAGCTTCCTTCTAGTGATGAAACTTCAATAAGCAAGAGACAATTGTTAGCACGCCTTGATGTTTGTATGGGAGGAAGAGTAGCAGAAGAGCTTATCTTTGGCCAGGACCATGTCACTACCGGAGCAAGTAGTGATCTTAGCACTGCTACAGAGCTAGCTCAATATATGGTACTCCCATAAAATCGTAAATTTCATTCTACTCTTTAAGTATATGCACCTTATTGTATTTCCGTTCTTATCTTTTTTAGCAGTCTGAATTACTTATGAATGCTTTTGGTAGTTTATTGCTTGTAGATTGCATTTTTAGTCATGACTGGACCGACCCCTCAACATTTTTAGATTACAAAAGCGGACTTTTGGTTTCACTTTTGTCGTATGCCCCATTTCCATCAATTTTGGGAACACAAGTGCAGTCTGACACGGTCCTATAGTACCAAAAGTGCAAAACATAGACTATTCTAAACTACCACGTGTGCAAAAATTGATGGAAAAGGGGTGATGGGACCAAAGATGCAAAATATTTGATAAAATGGGACCAAAAGTGCTGAGGGTCTCGTAAGACTAAGCATGCAACTCTGCATTTATTGCTTTGATCGTGACTATTCCGAAGCTGAAAATCTTTTGTTTCTTTATTCCTTTTTACTAGGTATCAACTTGTGGGATGAGTGATGCAATTGGACCTGTTCATATTAAAGAACGACCCGGTTCGGAAATGCAATCCCGAATCGATGCTGAAGTATGCTTAATTTGATCGTCTGCAATTATTAAATATTTTAAAATATTACTTTATCAATAAAAACTAATATGTTGGTTCCGCAGGTCGTTAAGCTGTTGAGGGATGCTTATAATCGCGTAAAAGCCCTGCTGAAAAAGGTTTGTTTTAACTATACATATATCATTTAGTCCCCCTTGAATCTCATTTTACAATTTCAATAAGTTGTCTTTTTGAAATACTAATTGCAGCATGAGAAGGCATTACATGCTCTAGCAAATGCACTTTTGGAGTATGAGACCCTAAATGCGGAAGAAATACAACGTACACTCGTACCTTATATGAATGGAGATTTTCCCGAAGAACAAGAACAGCAGCAGGTGGAAGAGGAGCTTGTATTGGCTTAAGCAATTATGCTTCTCTTTGTACAGTGTATAAGTAGCATTCATCATATAATATATGCCAATTTAAACATTTCAGGTCTAATTGTTGTAACTTAATCAGTGACAAATTTGAAGCAAGCTTCTGGTTGTCTATAAGGACTAAATTATGTAGGATAGAAACCATTATACCATTTGAACTGGTACCATTTTTGGATATGAAATACATTGAGACCTTCAATATCTTCTATATAATTCCAATATTTATTATACCCTTTAATTTTTGCTGGAGCGTGAAAACATTACACCTATATTTTTTACAGGCAATTTACATCCTTTATGTTTAAAGTTTTTGAAATTTTAGTCTTCTTTTCTTTACCCTAAATTTTCATCCTATATCTATCAAAATTAAGATTAGAGCCTAGAAATTGCCACAAAAACAATAAGTTGAAATTTTGTCTCGTTGGGTGTCGTGCGGTCATAATCCATCATAAATTTAGGGGGAAATAGCATATTTTTTCTCTCCATTTCTTCCCCTATCTAATGATTATTAGGACAAAAAAATTATAGTTTCCCTCCATTCTTTCTTTCCACGTATATTGTGGCAAATTTTCGGCACTTATTTTCATTCCGGCCAATTTATGATTAACATTGTGGGTAAGAATTGCTAAAATTACATCAACTTAGAACAAAAATAATGTAAATTATTTGTCGGAGCTACAATTGTACAATTAGAACGTAAATAATGTAAATTATTTGTCGGAGCTACAATTGTACAATTTTCACGTCCCTACAAAAGTTAAAGGACTAATATTGCTTTTCCCCCTTAATTTACTGATTCTCTCCTAAGAGAGGAGCTGAAATTTTATATGGAATTATAAATCATCTTACATGAAATTTATATATGATCCCAAATTATACAACTTGAATCTCTTTGGCTGGTCCGACCTGAATATCAATTATCGGGTCCAGACCTGGACCCGACCCGAACTTGTTTACCCAAAATATCAGGTCCAGGTCGGGTCCAGATCTGGACCCGGTTGAGACCTGGACCCAACTTGGACCCGAAACTGACTCTTTTTTTTTCTTTTTTTCTTTTCCTACGTCTTTCTAATACATTTTCTTTTCATTTCTCACTCTAAAAATACACAGTCTCACACACCTCTCTAGATTTCAATTCTCTCTCCTCTCTTTCTCTCTCCAACGAATTTCAAACATAAGAAAGAAACAAAAATCCACACAAACTATCAACCCAAGAACTCCTAGGTATCAATTAAAAGCGAAATCAGTAGCATTGCAGATTTGGTTGAGAGTTTAAAAGAGTGTGTGTACTGTGTGTTTGTCCTTTTCTTGTTCTTTGGTTTGGCTTCTTTAGGCCATCTCCAGCAGTTGAGGGCTAGCCCGGGGCCCTGCTGGTCGTCTCCAGCAGTTGGGGCTCCGTGGGGGAATTACTTCCATTTTTTTCCTTTGCCCACTCTCACCTATTAATATTATAGATTTATATTTTTCTAATATTAATATTAATAATAATAATTATATTAGTACTCGTAATTTAATTATTAATTATATTAAAATATTAATATTAAATAGAATATTTAATTAAAGTAACTTAAGAATTAATACATAATACGCAAACTCTCACCTATTAATATTATAATTTTATTTTTTTAAATACGGAGTATTAATTAAAATAACACATTAATTACAACAATACACAACATTAATTACACAACATAATCAAGGAAAATAAAATAAAAATAGTCCTAAAGCTCCTTATAAACCTCATAAACATAGTGTTGGAAAAAGTAAGTTAATGGACCATTTTGGACATAATTTAAGTGGGACCCACTTTGAGTAAAGAGTCGGGTCTTGACGGAATTATATTCTACTCCGTGAGTAGATTAGAATGGTATATGATACGTCCAAATCGGAGTACGAGTGAATGAGAAATTAAATCTCAAAGTTCACATATGTAATGGGAAAAATTGGAAAGAAATAGATTAATCCCACATTGGAAGTGTGATAAGAAAAACTTGGGTTTATATATGATTTCTAAACCATAAGGGTTAAGAAATTATTACTAGAAGGCTCCCTCCTTGCGCGCAGGGGGGGGGGGTGCAAATCTTGGTTCGGATTACTACTCGGCCCTTCAAGACTTGTGCGTGCCCGCGACCTGCGCACACGAATGTCGTCCCGAAAAGCCTACTCGGTCGAGCCTATTTTTGCCAATTTCTTTAAATAATTAACCATGATATATAGATATCATTATTTATTCAAAATAAATAAGGGCAAATTGGTAATAAACAGAGAAAAAAAAAGTCAAAACCGCACAACAGTCCTCTTCTTCTCTTATATCTCTCTCTACAAATTTTTCTTTTTTTAAAAAAGAAAAAGTCGGAACCACGGCCCTAATTCCCACCCATCTTCCTCAAAAAGCAACGCGCGCAGCGGGCGGGGCTGCGGGCTCCACGCAGCCCGCGGCCCCGCCCATTCCGCCCCGCCCCGAGCCCCGGCCGTCTCCAGCAGTTTCTCCCTCCCAGCCCGAGCCCGCCCCGAGCCCTCCAGCCACTGCTGGAGATGGCCTTACTTGAAGGTCTAATTTTTCTGTAGAGTGAAAGAGAAAAAGAGGTAAAAGGGGAATATGGAAAGTGAAAAGCAAGGCACAATACTAGCGGTTATGGAAGAATTGAAGAGGAGAGGGAAAAAGAGGAAAGAGGGAGTAAATGGTAATATGGGATAGTGGGGAAGACGTGCTACAAATACAGGTAAGGAGGATTAAATTTCAAATTCATAGGGCTAATTGGGAAAAAAAAAAAAAAATTGGGTCTTAGGGCTATACAGAAAGAAACAAAAAAAAAAAAAAAAAATTTGGGTCGGGTCCAGGTCGGGTGTGGTTCATGTTCGGGTCAGGTCGGGTCCAGGTCCAGACTTAATATCACGACTGGGTCTATAATGGGTCCAGGTCCAAATCCAAGTCTAGGAAATTAATTCAAAGGAGGTATTTATTAGGTCTGGGCTGGGCTCAGGTCCAAACCTGACCTTTGACAGACAACTATGTTCATTTTCGATCTGTAGGAAATGAATAATTAGTAGTTCAAAATCAAAGGGGAAAACAATACAAAGGGGGATACTAAGAAATTCCTCAACAAAACAAGGCTCTCGAAAAAATCGACCTGTGCATGATTGGGCAATGATGGTATTATCAAGGATGGATTCATGATTATAGAGTCGGGGGCTAAATTTATCCATCGCTAAAACTAATTGACAATGATATTGAATATAATTATTCGAAAGATATAGATTTTTAACGAGGACTCTATTGAATTCAAAATGCTAAAGTAATTGAATAAAAATTATGAAAATTGTATACGACGCTTTTCGTATGTGAATAATCTTACAATTCGCAGGATAATAATCTTTCATCTCGTTTCTAAGCCTGATTTTCACCAACTTTACGTTATGTTGATAATGGTTGTTTTTATTATGGTGTTAACAGAAAAAACTAATATCGAGCGAATCAAACAATCTATTACAAGATACATCATAGACTTTCTTGTACTCTTCAATGATAAACTTAGCACAAAAATTATTGATAATCGTGACTTATAAATGAATTCTAAATGGATGTTTTCGTAAAATTAAGTACGTGTAATTGACAATTTAACATGAAAAGATATTTGTCTTTTTATTAGAATTGTTGGAATGGCCCCATGGATATATACGGAGTATAAGAAAAGGACTATGCTAGCATCATAGCCAAGCATCACAACCCAACATTACAGCCCATAATATAAAACTGCAAAAAAAACCCATAACTTATCATCAAATAAAAATAAATCTTATTTATAAAATAAACCTAAACCATAAACCCTAAACCCCTAGACCCCTAAACCCTAGACTCTAAAATCCTAAACCCTAAATCAAACCCTAAATTAAATATTATGTCATAAACTCTAAATTTTAGGCATTGCAAATACTTTTAAATTATGAGTTAAGATTATTTATATTCAAATATTGATAAATGATAAATTAACATTTGAAAAGTAATGAAATATTTTTTATATGAGTAATATCGTATAATTTAGGTGTTCTTTTGTAATTTTTGAAAGGTGAGATATTTATATTCAAGTATTGGTGAATGTTCAATTATCATTTGGAAAGTATTGAATTATTTTTTATATGAGTAATATCGGTAAATTTTGATCTCTTTTGTAATTTTTGAAAGTTGATTGGGTTGTTAATAGATTAAAAAAATTATTTCAAGAAGAAACATGTTGAACATGTAGCGGGTAATACAATTAACTTTAAATACATAAAATCTGGGCTGTATAAAAGGCTCTGAAACTTTGGGCTGTGATATAATCATTTTCCATAAAAAAATATACTTTGAAAATATTGAATTTGATTGGCGGTTGAATAATGTAAAATAGTAGTATTAATTTCTTAAAAAGAAATATCTATTCATTTGACTCAAGTTCGGCAACTCATCACCTTTACCAAACCCCTAGCTCTCTTCCTTAGTGCAACTGTCAAAGGGTAAACACCACTTTTGGTCCCTCTTATCATTAATTTTTTACAGAGTGGTCCCTTTTATGTTTTTTTTTCCCACTTTAGTCCCTACTATGAATTATTTGTTTCACTTTAGTCCTTTTCAAGTGGTCCAAGGCGATTCCGATAACATGTGATATGCTCATGAGGGCAATTTTGTCATTTCAAGTATACTAACATGGATATTTTCGTTTTTCTAATTATTAAAAAAGAAAAACTAAATTTCCAAACTAGGCTTTCATTCCAATCGTACTTAATCGTACATTTCGTTCCAAACTAAAGTTTTTTCCTAAAATCTTTTCAAACACCAAAATTGCTCACCAATTAAACAATATCTCAGATAGTCTCAATAGTGAACGGACGAAAATGCCCTAAAAAATATTTATACGCATGTCACGTGTTATCGGAACCACCTGATAAGGACTAAAGTGAAACACATAATTCATAGTAGGGACTAAATTGAAACAAATAATTCATAGTAAGGACTAGAGTGGGAAAAAAAACATAAAAGGGATCACTCTGTAAAAAGTTAATGATAAGAGGGACCAAAAGTGGTATTTACCCTAAGTCAAATATTAAGATGTAAGATGTTCTTGTTTCTCATCTTGCTATGACCATGGGCGAATCTAGGAATTTGGTGTAGTGGGGACTGAAAGTTCTATAATAAATTTAATAATTCAAATACAGAAATAAAATCAATCAAACTTAAAATTTATTTATGAAAAAATATATGATGAGATACAAAAAGGAGGACGTGAAGTTTGACAAAAATAACCTCCATAAGTTACTCTAATTACATATGGTACCCCATTATGACGGCCCCAAAAAACCCCAAAACTTATTTGTATTTTAATTACAATTTTCAATGACACCAATTGCATCTATAATTGACCGCGCCGATTTTTTATTTTTTGAAATTAATCCATAATAGCCCGGGACGGAGGTAGAATCATTATTTTCTTTTTTTTTGGGGGGGGGGGGGATTGTGTAGTAATATTCTATTAATTATAAAAAAAATAAGAAGAAGCTGTATAATAAAATGAAAATTGATTTCTCTTGATTGTTATTGAGAAAGAAATAAAATTAAAAATATTATTAAGAAAGAATAAAAATCAAAGAACAACTACTAAGAAAGAAAATGAAATTAAAAGAACAATTGTTGAGAAAAAAATAGATTAAAAGAATTATTGTTAAGAATTAAAAAGACTATACAAAAATAAATATAGAATTGCAATCATAGGTATTGAACTCCATACATGTTAATAATCTTGCATCACCCAAACTAACGAGCTAAAGGGATTTTTATGAAGAAAACTAATACTATAAATGAAAAGAATAATGGTAAGAAAAGAAAAAAAAAAAAAGACTTCATAGGTCCACCCCTGCTGCTATCTACCTCTCACAAGAGTATAGTGTATAGTACGCATGGGAATCGAACTGACAAATAGAGAGGGTCGGTATCTTTATCCTTCCATTTAGAGTGTCTTCACAACTAGAAGGACAAATTTCGATCGAAATCGACCGTCGAAAAAAGTGTTGTCAAAATTATACGCAAGATGTACCTTGTGGTGGTGAAGGGAGGGGGGGGGGGGATTCCCTTGGGCATAGCTTTTCAGGAGCTGAAATAGAATATTATGCCTGAATAGCCAAAAAGAGTTTTTACATCTTGTGTCTCCACGGTAAGGCCGGATAAAGCGGCCGAGTGGTTTTCGAGCGCTGCGGTAATGAGCCGTAAGAAAGATGAGATGAGCAGAGCAGAGCATTCCGCCGGCCTTGTTAGGAGTAGGGGAGCGTGGTGAGATAGATAGACGTCCAATCCTGCAGCAGCTAGTTGCTCGGCCTTAGTCTTGGGCTGATCTCACACTAGGTGGGAATAGTGAAAGAAAGAGAAGGGGAAGAAGCAGGTAGAGGAATAGGGCTCAGCATCTACAAGTTGATCAACAGGCTTTAGTAGACTAATTTCCATCAGATTCTGTCGCTTTATCGCCGCGTTTGGTCCACTCGGAATGACGATCGAAATGTTAAATTAGCAATGGTCTCAACGCCCTTACGAGGTAGTGCGCTGTAAGCCCGGCCCGCGCACGGCTAGGAAGATTGGCCGCAATCTGAGCAGCACCACCCACCTACCCTACCATCTCTTGAGCCCCGAAGAAAACCCCCCCTCCCCTCGACTCAATCTCTTTTGGGAACTGGTAGTTACAATGACAAAAGCCAGACTTATTATGTGAATACAACAATAAGCATTCTGTGATTTTAGCAAATATCACCTCCAAATATATTACATCAGTGAAGGAGACGTAGGCTTTTCACCATTGCAGAACTCTGAAATTGGACATAGCTAATAACAAGACTTAATTCTAAGGTTTCCATTTTCTTTAACCAATCAGAGACATATACAATCTGTGGTTTCTTCAGCTCTAAAAGACAGAAGGCCCAAAATGATATTGAGACTTAATTACAAACAGCAAACACAGACAAAAGACAGAACAAAAAAGAATGGCTGCTCCTCTTTCCTCCAAAGCCTTCAAAGTAGCTTCATCCTTGGTGAACATAGCATCCATCATAAGTGCCCAGTCGAGGCTCTAGACACGGTTAATGGGCTCAGTCTTATCTTGCACAGCAAGCCTCTCTGATATATCAGCCAGCGATTTTAGATTGCATTTGATTAATGCTTCAACAAAGTAGCATGTTTCATCCTTTGTGTTTCCTTCAGGCACATCTACCACAAAAGATTCAATTACCAATGTACCAGGTGTTCCTTCAATTACCTCAGAATGGACAGAAACAGTAGAAGAATAGTTCTGCAATAAGTTCGCACTTCTAGATTAGTGCATATCATTTCTCAAAAAAGAAAAAAAAAAAAAAAAAAAAGAGAAGGAGAGATAAGTGCATATCTCCATAAATTGAATAATCAGTGAAGGGAGCTCTACTAACTTGAATAGATGTGTAAGCCTATGTATCAGATTGGTAGTGGTCAGTCATGGAGCATGAATGTCTTACGGGTTATTCAAAATGGTTTTGGGAGATCATATAACTTATCAAAGTAGAAGATATGCTTATATTTATGTAACTTAATCTCGATTATCACCTTTGAGTACTATCTAAGTTAGACTTGATTTACACTATTGAACTTAATCCCCACTTCAGCACACAGCAAAGTCATAAGTCTTGTCAAAAGGAGGACAAAAAGGAAGCAGATAAACATGCCGGAGAAAAGAGAACAAATGAAAAAGAATGAATAAGTTTGGCATAATGGACTTAAATAAACATTTCATAACTGTGAATAACCCCACAACATTAGGAAATGAGACAATATTTTAGTTTCTTATGAATTGCAGTGAAGCTGGTATCTAGTGATTCTTTGAAGAAATAGCAGATGTCCATTCTAAAGCCGATATATATGCATTGTGGTTTATGAACACAAACTCAAAGTCACCACCCTCAGAAATTTGACGCGCAACACACACGTGTACATATCCATCAACTAAACCCACACTGTTCTTAAAGACAGCAACATTATGTAACTCCACCTAACTGGCCAACCACTGATATTGAATTTGTACATCCTATTACCTAAAGCATATATGTGCTAGTTCATAGAGAAACTCCAATCTCACCAACCGAATGCTATAAAAAAAGTTATGAACCATTCAATTCGCAATTGAAGTGCACAACAAAAGAAAAACAAAATTATAAGGAGGGCCACAACATTAATCGAACAAAATAAGAAACTTCAAACATACTCTGAGTCTGTGGTCTCCACCAATAATCCTGACACTGAGTATGTGTTCATTATCATCAAGAAGTTCCAATCTCTCGGTGCTGGTAGTGGCAGGAAGACCTGACTTGACATCAACTTCCCTAAGACTTCCGATTTCAAGACTTCCCTGCGTAACACAACGGCTGATAAATGGCTTGTACTTTTCTGGTTGATCGAACCTCCTAACAAGAGACCAAACCTGCAAGAAGACATAATGTACCACCAATCACACACAAACACACACACAATAACTATCTATCATGTGGAGAGATATATAATGTGTCAAGCATTTCTTGAAAGACATTCTCCTTCCATACATTTAACATATACGATAAAATAGGAATAGCTCTTTCACTATAAATGATCTTCTTGAACGACTTAAAACCCTAGCTCCTAATCCAAGAATTTTTCAGCAAGTGCACATGTGAAAACCATGAATAAGAAAGATGGAAATCACTTTAAATGCATAAATCTTCTGATAAATTCAAATGTCCAATTCATAAAACAAACACAATTATAACAAAATACAAATATCAAATCCAATAATCAATTCTAAAACAACCTGCGTCCTGTTAATCAAACATCAAAAACACATATTAAAAGAAAAACAAATCTAGACCTCAAAATTCAAAAATTACCATCCGCAATCGATCCAAAAACCCTGAAATCAAGCATACATTCATATCCAGAACATAAATTCGAAAAAAAGAAAGCAAATAGAGAGATTACGAGATGAACTGGGGCTTTAATATGGTTGATGAGAAAAGAAGTGCACTGATTATCCTTAATATCGTCGTGCTTGTGGTGCTTCCGTATGAAATCTCTCTCCAATCCGCTTATTCCTTTCACATTCATCATCTTTCTTCCGATCAAAGCAGTTAATGATTTCTTCAGTACAGAGCGAGTTGACTCAGTGGGATATAGATATATAGGAGTGAGTGAAGAGTGAGAGAGTTATGGTGCGTGCGGCCTCATCATAATCAGCAGTGCATCTCCCCTTATGGATATACAACATCTATAAATACATATCTGGTATTTCTTATCTTACCGGTAACAACTTTTTTTGTCCGTATTATATTGAGTATATATATTCTTTTAATTAGTCTGATAAAAGAATCTATTAATTTATACTCGGGGATGCACTTTGTGTTAGTTCTAGAAACAGAAAATAACAAAATCACACAATAACAACACCAAATTTTTAATTTACTTTTTATGATGATAATAATATGATAATAATTATAAGAGGGATGGAATGGAAAAACTCGGTTCGAGGCTATATCTATTCATTGTGACAGTCAAGCAGCTATATCGAAGTCTAATCAAAAGAATTCTAATGAGCAAAAGAGACACTTGCGTTTAAGACAAAAAACTATAAAATATCTCTTAAATAAAGGAATAATTGCTTTAGACTATATTCGGTCCGAAAAGAATATTGCTGATCCTTTAACTAAAGGACTTCCAAAATTGCAAGTTAGAGAATTTGCAAAGGGAATGGGATTGAAGTCCATAAATTGAAATCACCGATAGTGGCAACCCAACCTTATTAGTTGGAGATACCAATTGAAAGGTTCAATGGGTAATAAACAAACTGTTTGGGTGATTGGACAACACTAAAACTTAAAATTATAGAATCCATCTCGTGAAATAACTAGTGTTGTACTACAACAAAAGAGGACGAGTATACATATACTCCTAATGAGTTCATAATTTATTAATAGGGTATTAAGTTGCAGACTACCCTTGAAGAACTCACCTATACAAGTGTGGTTGTGAGGCCGCAACCTATGAGACTAGGACTTATCTCTAGAGCACTTGTTAAACCAAGATACTAGCGCATGGCCGTAACTGTGCTACCCCGTTAGAACTTGAGATCACTCACACTATGTGTATGACTTGTTGAAGTTTGTAACAAAGAATCCTAGTTCAAAACTTATGTTCACTATGGCTTCTACAAATGAATACTTGTTAATACTAAGTGAAAGTTCAAATCCGCAAGATACTTTCATCCATTACATAGTAAAGATCGCCTTAGTCCTTTTGTTTTGTTAATTATTATTTATTTGAATCATGTGGGGGATTGTTAAATAATTTGTGATTCAAATAAAATAAAATTACTCATTTAATTTTTATTATAAAATTGGTGGGACTATAATTATTTGATAGGCCATATCACACCATATAAAAGCCTATTTTGAATTGGGTTTCAGACTTAATCGTTTTCTCCCATCTTTTCATTTAAAAGTGAAAAGTTCTCTTTGAAGAGGTGTCTCTTCAAATTAGAACGTTAATGGCTTTTTGAGATTGGGATTTCCTCTATAAACACCAATCTCTCTCCCCAATTCAAAGTACAGAAAAATTACTCTTCATCTTTCTTTAAAAAGATTCAAATATTACTTATTTATCTTCCTAAAGAAAATCATAGCAAATAGTTTTGAATATTATCTCAAGAAAGTTTTCGGTCATAGTTTATTAAATAAGGCGATTGTGGGATAATTCAAGTTCGTGGGATTCTCTTGTTCGAGTGCACGTCAAGAAGTCCTGAAGGTTCGTTGTATCTTGGGAATAGACGTCGATTGAGTTTGCACCAGGGCAGCGGCGAATTCTATTCTAAAGGGAGTGCTTTGCACGCCTCGAACCGGGTTTTTCCATTCCATCCCTCTTATAATTATTATCATCATAAAAAGTAAATTGAAAATTTGGTGTTGTTATTGTGTGATTTTGTTATTTTCTGTTTCTAGAACTAACACTTTGCACTCCCGAAATATGGGAAATAAGCACTTTGCATCTCGAAAATTTAGATTTAGTACTTTACATCCTCGAAATATAGAAAAATACAGCATTTTGCACCCTCTTTTATTTTTAGGCAAAAAATCAAGGGCAAAATAGGCAATTCAATTGTAAATTTTTGGCACTTTGCACCCTCGAAATAAAATTAGGACTTAACACTCTCTAATTAAGAATAAATCAGCAACTTGCTCCCCAAAACACAATAAATGGGTACTTTGCACCCAAAACACAAAATTAACACTTAACACCCTCAAATTTAAAAAAAAAAAAAAAAAAAAAGCTCAAACCCCTTTTCTTCCGTGAAAATTGACCATCGGGGTGAAAAAAATCTAATGCAAAATAGGAAATTCATTTTTTCCCTTAACTTTTGCAAAATACAATTATAAATATTAGAATACTCATTTCTCTCTCCATCTTCCTTTTAATCACTATACATATCCATAAATAACTAAATAAAATACAAGTAAGCTTCTCGAAAACTCATTGTCGCCTTCAAAATATCAAAGACCCATAAATAATTACCTATTTTGCATTAGATTTTTTCACCCCAATGGTCAACTTTGCCCAAAAAAACGAGGGGTTTGAGGTTTTTTTATTTTTTTTATTTTTTATTTTTTATAATTTGAGGGTGTTAAGTGTTAATTTTGTGTTTTGGGGTGCAAAGTGCCCATTTTTTGTATTTTGGGTTTACAAGTTGCTGATTTGTTCATAATTAGAGAGAGTAAAGTGCTAATTTTATTTTGGGGGTGCAAAGTACCAAAGTTTTTCAATTGAATTACCTATTTGCCCTTGATTTGCATGAAAATAAAAGAGGGTGCAAAATACTGCATTTTTCATATTTCGAAGATGCAAAATACTAAATCTAAGTTTTCGGGGTGCAAAGTACTTATTTCCCTTGTTTTAGGGGTGCAAAGTGCAAAAAACCCCTCTGTAGGACATAAAATTTTAGTTAAGAATTACTACTTCCGTTCCATAATAATTATCATATTAGAGTTTTGCATGAATTTTTTTAAAAAGATACATAAAATATCCTTAATAAATAGCGAAAATATGATAATATAGTATTTTTAGGTGTAATAAGTAAGGTAAAATTGAAAAAAAAAAACATTAATATTACATTGATATTCTAAAACGATATATATTTAAAAAAAAAATCTGTAAAAGGACAATTGTTTATGTAATTGAGGGACTAAAAAGTGGAAAATCTCCCCAAATGGATATACTACTACTAGAGATATCTTCTCTTTACCGGTAACCACTTTTATTTGCCCGTATTAAAGTGAGTATATATTCTTTTAATTAGTGTAAGAACAATTCTTTTAATTAACCACTTATCTGTCATATTATTTTGTTCCCAAACTTTTGGCGCAAATTATTAGTTAAGATTTCAAAAATGGAAATTTGCCTATTTAGAGATTATAGATTTATATCCTCAGAAGAAGTAATTGAAAATTAATGAGCTCAAAATTATTTTTTCTTTTCGTAAATATTAAGGAAACTCCAATACAAATTTGAGTAGATTAAGATAAATTTTATTCACGTGATAATGATAATGTATTTGCCAAGCAATTGAGTATCACTTGAGAATAAAAAAATTAATTACAAAAATCATATATACCTAATTATGTTAGTTAATTAAATTAAAGTTGAAATTGAATTTTTTTCAAAAGAAATGATAATATTTAACTAATTTGAGATTTTTTTTTTATTAATATTTGCATCACACATTATTTACGGAGAAAAAGCAGATTTAAAAAAAAATGTTTTAAAAATATTTTGTCCAACCAAGTAGGGTGAGGTTTATCCTGTATTGAATCAGTATACAAGTAAACACAAGGACTCCAAAATATATCATATATTACAAGCAAAGTGGGATTAAGCCAATTGACTTAATCCCACTTAAAAACACTCTCTGCATGTTTGTTACACTTTTCAGAGGGTTTTTTTTTTCCTTCAAGTTAACTCCATGTAATATGTCTAATGGATAATTTACTTTTCTGTAAAATAAAAATAGACATTTTATGTAACGCTCCGACTAAAATTAGTAATAAATATTTACATATAAACCTAGTAAATTTATATAAGTTGATTTTTGCAAAATATAGGTTAATAGTAGCTATTTTACATATTTATAAGCTTCAGAATTCTAGTTTAATGCCGACGAAAATCCTCCTGGCTTCTATGCTATCCGAAAATCTGAAAATAAGTAAAACACATTGCATAAGTTGACTTGCAACTTAGTGAGGTGGGTGTGCGTGATTCAAATAATTTCAAAGAAAAGATTAACAAATTCTAAATAAAAGTAAACAAAATAAGTATTAATGTACAGTATAAAAGGATACGTCTCGGTGTCTGTAGACTTCCAAAACTTGCTCCCCCAAATACACCTGACGATATTCCCCCATACACATGATCTTACGCGTTTTCGTATGTTCGATCAAGACAATATGTGATGCGGTATAAATGCTAAATAATAGAAGGAAAAGATCAATAATATTTGTATTCGAGATGAATGAGTACAAAATACAAGTATCGAGAGTCCTATTCGAGCATTACCGGATGCCGTACAAGCTAGAGGGTGAAATACATACAAGCTAACCTATGCTATTATTCCCAAGTGAATCCGAGCAGCAGTCTCGAAGGAAGAGCACCTGGGAAGTTGTGTCGTCGTCATAAATGCTTGGGGTATTTATAGCTGAGACCTGGAATCAGGTGAACCACCCACAGGTGTGTATTACTCAACCCACGGGCCTAGACCTGAGGTCGGCCCAACAATGATTTTGGACCCTAAGCTTCCAGAGTAGAATCAGCGTAGGATTCCTGTGCTTTGGGCTCGAATTTATGCTCATGAGATTGAAAATGATGAATTTCGACCTCACCAGGCTGTATTAACGTTTGAGTCCAAGTTACCCCTCATCAATACTCCCCCACTTCTCGAGTGTAAAGAGGAGCTTAAGCTCGAAGAAGTATAAATTGAACGCTGGAGTGAGACGAGCCATTTTTGGATAAGTCTTGGATATGCCTCATTAAAAACCTGATTCGGAAAAACTCTTTGGGATAAAAACCGAGTCAGGGAAAAAGAGTGCATATCTCAGAAACCATGTAACGCCATCATGATGATATTACCCTTGTCACCTAGTGTTGGTATAGGATTTCCAGGTTAAGATCTTCTTACTGTCCCTTATTGTGATGCTTTAGTCGATTTTTAATAACATTTCCTTATTCCTTTGACTTTGATATGATAGATCGGTAGCGGAATGCGGAATCGACGCCCCATAAATACATCTTTCACAATATTGGTCTTCAATTTTGTGATATTGGAAAGTATCGGGTCATAAGTATAATTATTGGAAATATGACTTCAAGTTCACCCTGGAGGAGTTTAACCGTCGCGGTTACTCGGGGACCGATTTGCAATTTCCCATTTTGTCCCCATAAATATGTATCTCGATTGCGAGCCGCTGCTCAGCACAAATTCTGAGAGAAAAACCCTAGATCGGAGCGAATAGATCGATAAGTGAATTTTAACAATCTCTTTCGACCAATCTTCGCATAATTAACATGTCCAATTCCATAGATCCGAAAGGTAAGTCCCTGAAAGTGGAAGGCCGAGAGAATGATCCTGAGGAGGGGCGGATTGAGGGTGTTCGACCACCCGTGATGAGGAACACAGGAGAGCCGAATCCCAGTTCCGGGTCCGACTGTTGGGATAGTGGTTGGGATGCCTCGATTGTCAGAACAACGACAGTGCGGAATTTAAAATTTTTCGAAGCACCCAAGGTCCCATATTAATTCTCCATATTAATTATACGTAAGCAAGAACGAAAACACACATAGAAATTAACAAGGGTGTTTTGCGATATACCTCACCACAGGCAAGGTGGTGGCAACCTTCGATTCTGATTCTGCAACTGGATCTGGTTCACAGAAGTGATCCAAGCGTCTCACCTCCAAAGTAAGTCCACACCAATTGGATTCTGGCAACACCTCAAGATCTTAGGCTCAGAACTGGATTCAAGAGATTTGTCGAAGCAGGATTGTGTAGAATCTCTTGACAGGTCAAGATCTATCACAGAGAAACGAGAGGAGATGATTGGCGGCACAAGAGCAGCCCACGGCAGCAAGGTGGCGGCGTCTCTTGGTGGCGGCGGCGGCGGCTAGGTTTTGCTAGCACTAGGGGCGGCGGCTAGGTTGAGAGGAGAGCTAGGGTTTTTCTTCTTAGGGTGTTAGCTTATGAGCTCAAGTAGATCCCCTTTATATAGACTCCCTCAACCTAGGTTTTGCAAGACTCCTTATGGGCTTTTAATTAAAAGCCCATGTCTTGCAAGCCCTCTTCATTTAATTAATTACTTAATTAAATGTCCAGTCTAATTAAATCATTATTTCTTTTAGATAATTAATTAGCAACTCAATTAAGTATTTAATTAATTAAGTTAGCCAATTAATTAATCTCCCACTTGAATTAAATACCTTTAATTCATTTAATTGATTTAATTACCTTTAAATCAATTAATTCCTTTTAGTATCCTTTTCAACAGTCACCGTCCAATTGTATTGTGTGTGACCCTCTAGGTTCACCATCAATTGGCAGCAGGCCCACAAATTCTTCGTGATTTAATTTATGAACAATAAATTGCTCCGGTCAATTAAACAACCTTTAATTGACCACTCCTAGAATCAATTCCTCTATTAACTCAGGAGTACCTACACTTCATGGTCGATGTCTAGCCACAAGCCCATGAAGCCCAATTTCAGGTGAATTGATACTTGTGAACCTCGTCTCATATAATTACCATGTACATACGGTCCTTCTATCGACTAATATTCCCGATCAAGACTTAGGGTGTGTGAATTGATCGGCACCTCTAAATTTGTCTCGATAACTATACTTTCTAATTCAGGATAATATTCCATTGTGACCTTCTAAATTTGGAAACCCCTTTCCAAATCCGTCACCGACTGCGGCCGCAGATTCCTTGGATATATTATCTAAGAATCGTATAGGAAATTCTCTCACCCATTACAGTGAGTCAATAGATTCCATATCGGTACTAACCATTCGCGTACATGTCCATACACACCCAACCTAGGCATGTTATGACCAAGCTACGTGGCCTATACCTAGATCTAAGTACGCACTTCCATGCACCGAATTCGCCCTAGCACTTCAAGTCAAAGGACTAAATCGTACACTATTATAATCCTTGAGAAACATCCCATCACCGATATGCGTCATGCGCTTCCACAATGGGTTTCTCTGTTCGGGTCGTTCGATGCGTTCAATCCTCCATTGAACCACCTACTCGTATGTACTGGCCTCAAATGCCTTGCTCATGAAACGCTACAAATTCACTCCATGTGAATCATGCATACTTGTACAAGTCTTTAGCGATTCCTACGATACCCCGTCTCGTTCGAAATCTATGACTTGGAACAGATTTAAGATTACGACCTTTGAGACTGTTTCATGATTGCACTCAATACTGAAGTGAATCGTCCCATAGTCAAATGTAATCTAAGGGTTTCATCCAATCGCTTAAATGTATTCGCGAGAGATGAAGTTGGCCATTGTTTATCCTTATACTCATATAAATAAACGCGCGTATTATTATAAAATCAAAAGATTGTTTCTTACAGAATAGACCTATTACAAGCTAATTGAACTGGCTTGCTGGGCACTATTCTATCAATCTCCCACTTGCCCTAAAGCCATTCACCTATGCTTCTAAGACCCATCTGCTCTAGATGACTATCGAACGCCTCTTGTGAAAGTGGCTTAGTTAGTGGGTCAGCTACGTTGTCTTCCGATTTGACATACTCCATGTGCATGTCACCTCTACCCATGATCTCCCTGATCACGTGGTATTTTCTCTGTACGTGTTTGGATTGATGGTGTGATCTCGGCTCCTTTGCTTGAGCTATCGCCCCGTTGTTGTCACAGAAGACGACTACATGTTCAGCAATGCTAGGAACAACATCCAATTCTTGGATGAAGTTTTTCATCCATACACTTTCTTTTGCTGCATCTGATGCTGCGATATATTCTGCTTCTGTGGTTGAGTCGGCAGTGGTAGACTGTTTACAGCTTTTCCAACTGACCGCTCCTCCATTGATGCGGAATATATATCCAGAGTTGGATTTGAAGTCATCCACATCAGACTGGAAACTTGCATCAGTGAATCCTTCAAGTTTCAGTTCTCCACTACCACCGTAGACCAAAAACATATCCTTAGTCCTTCGCAGGTACTTTAGGATTGCTTTTACGGCAGTCCAGTGCTCTTCGCCTGGATTTGACTGATAGCGGCTCGTTACACTTAGAGCGTGTGCTATGTCTGGTCGAGTACACAACATTGCATACATTATACTCCCTATAGCAGAGGCATAAGGTATGAGAGACATTCTCGTCTTTTCTTCGTCAGTCGTAGGGCACATAGACTTAGAAAGAGAGATACCATGTCTCATTGGAAGCAATCCTCTCTTGGATTCTTCCATTTTGAATCTCTTCAAAATAGTGTTGATGTACTGAGATTGGGAGAGTCCTATCATCTTCTTCGATCTATCCCTATAGATACGTATTCCTAATACGTAAGATGCGTCTCCCATATCTTTCATGGAAAACTGCGTGGATAACCACGCTTTAGTCTGCGCTAACATCTTGATATCGTCTCTGATTAACAAAATGTCATCGACGTACAAAACAATGAATTGTATCGAGCTCCCACTATTCTTCTTGTACACACAAGGTTCATATACGTTTTTGATGAAGCCAAATGCTTTGACTGTCTCATCAAATCGTATGTTCCAGGTTCGGGACGCCTGTTTGAGGCCATAGATTGACCTTTGAAGTTTACACAATTTGTGCTCACTTCCTTTGGATGCAAAACCTTCAGGTTGTTGCATAAAGATCTCCTTGTCAATGTCTCCATTGAGAAAGGCGGTCTTTACGTCCATTTGCCATATTTCGTAGTCATGCCACGCGGCTATGGCAAGCAGTATCCGAATGGATTTCGACATCGCCACGGGAGAGAAGGTTTCCTCATAGTCTATTCCAGGCCTTTGAGAATACCCTTTCGCCACTAAGCGAGCTTTATGAGTTAATACCTCTCCATTCATTCCAAGCTTACGCTTGAAGATCCATTTGCATCCTACAGGGATAGTTCCCTCAGGTGGATCGACCAAGGTCCAAACCTTGTTGGAATGCATGGAATCCATTTCGGATTGCATGGCTTCGAGCCACGCACCCGAGTCTATGTCCAACATCGCTTCTTGATAGGTCCTTGGATCATTATCACCTTTTTCGTTTTCGTGAATGAAACCAAATCGCTCTGGCTCCTTACGAATTCGATCAGACCTTCGAAGAGTAGGTGTACTAGTAGGTTCTATAAATTCTGGTTCAGCTCCCACTGTTTGTGGGGATGGGTCCGATTCTTGGACTTCATCAAGTTCTACGATTGTCCCATTTCGATTGGTGAGGAAATCCTCTTCCAAGAAGTGGGCGTTCCTAGATACGAACGTATTACGTTCTTTAGGATCGAAGAACAGGTATCCACTGGATTCCTTTGGATACCCCACAAATTTGCACAAACTAGATCTACTATCTAGCTTATCTCCCTTTTTGTTCTTTACATACGCAGGAGATCCCCATACTCGTAGATACGAATACACGGGTGCTTTACCATACCATACTTGGTGCGGTGTTGTTGGCACTGACTTCGAAGGTACTATGTTTAGTATCTTCGAGGCTGTCAATAGGGCTAAGCCCCAAAACGAAAAGGGAAGGTCAGCGAAGCTCATCATGGAACGAACCATGTCTAACAATGTTCGGTTCCTCCGCTCGGACACTCCATTGAGTTGGGGCGTCCTAGGGGAAGTTCGCTGGGCGAGAATTCCATTCTCTTTTAGATAATCAAGGAATTCTTGGCTTAAGTACTCACCACCTCTATCAGAACGAAGTGATTTAATACTATGTCCAAGTTGATTCTCAAATTCCATTCGAAACTCTTTGAATTTCTCAAAAGTTTCGGATTTGTGTTTCATAAGATACACATATCCATAACGACTAAAATCGTCGGTGAATGTTACGAAGTAAGAGAATCCTCCTCTCGCATTGACACTCAATGGTCCACAAACGTCAGTATGGATTAAATCCAATGTTTGCTTGGTTCGCTCGGGATTCCCGGTGAAGGGTGATTTGCTCATCTTTCCTTTGAGACAAGACTCGCAAGTTGGGAGTTCATCCAAGTTCTTTATTTCAAGAGCCTTAGAGGAAACCAGCTTTTGAATCCTACTCTTGGAAATATGTCCAAGTCTAGCGTGCCAAAGTTGTGGAGTTTGATTATCATATTTTCTTTTTCTAGATTGAATGTGCATGACGTCAGAATTTGTAGGTTCTAAGGAATAAAGACCATCTATTAAAGTACCACGAGCATACATTAAACCACCTTTAAATATGCAAAAAGCTCCATTTTCAATGGAAAAATTAAAACAATCAATATCCAACATAGGTACATAAATGATGTTCTTAATAATGTTTGGTACGTACAGACAATCCCTTAAAATTAAAGTAAAATTTCCTAAAACCAATTCGACGTCCCCAATAGCCTCAGCGGCGATCCTAGCTCCGTTTCCAAAACGCAGGATTCTATCCCCGGGCTTCAGGTATCTTACTGCTCCCATCACCTGCAAATCATTGCAGATATGAGAACCTGCTGCGGTGTCTAACACCCACGATGCACAGTTAATAGAAATATTAACTTCAACCAAGAAAATACCTTTGGCTACCAATTTCATCTTTAGGTAGTCTGGGCAGTTCCTTTTCCAGTGCCCTGCTTTCTTGCAGTGGAAACATTCGTCTTCTGGGCTCTTGCGCTTCTTTTCAACCACCTTTGTGACTGCCTTCGAAGAAAATACCTTCTTCTTCTTCTTACCTCTCTTGGGCTTTACAGCCTTCGATTGGTGTGCAATCATTACCGGCTTCTTTTTCTTGAGAGTCGATTCTGCCGTTACCAACAAATTGGTCAGTTCGTGAAGAGCGAGGGTTCTATCCTCCATGTTGAAGTTCAACACGAACTGGTCAAAAGAAGGGGGCAGCGTATGGAGAAGGAGGTCAGTGCTAAGATCAGCGTGCAAATCCACGTCCAATCGCCCTAGTTTTTCAACCAGAAACGCAGACAGTGATCCTTGACACTGCTTCCCTCAGCCATCTTGAGATGAAACAACTCCTTAGTGGTCGCGAACCTTTCGGTGCGAGACCTCTCTCCAAACATCTGCTGGAGGTGGAGAAGTATCTCTCTAGCAAGTGGCATAGCAGCATGCTGTTTCTGCAGTTCATTCGACATCGATGCTAGCATGAGACATCGAACCTGAAGATCATCATCAACCCTTTTAGCATGGGCGGTTTGTTGTTCCTCACTAGCTCGTGCTGCGGGTGCAGCAGGCATGGGTGTGTCGAGCACATAGCTTCGTCGCTCAGAATCGAGGACAATTCTGAGATTTCTCAGCCAGTCAACGAAGTTTGAGCCATTCAATTTGTTTGCGTCGAGGATAACAGATAATGGATTCTTAGACATTGTACTTAATATCTACAAATGGAAAGAAGACAACATTAAGCTAACTGATCTTATGTTTAATACTTATAATTAACGAATTTTGGATTTGTTTTCGAAAAAGTTCTCCCACTATTTTATCGAAACAATCACCCCTTTGACTGCTCGGGAATTTTATTTCCTAGTAGGTCTTGACGTCCCAGCAGCAATTAATTGCACCCACGACTCGTGGCCATACAACCAATTCTCCAGGTAGGTATACTTTTTACCAATTGTGTTACTCCACAACCTTCAAGCTTATTTTGCCTCGGTTTTTGCACTTATCTAGCACTGCTACATCATAAGTGTTACTAATCGTTAAGTCTAACCCATCAATCATGATGAGCAACGGGCCCGATCGTGAGTTCTCCGTAACTAGTTATCGGTCGATCCTCACATCCCGACCAGTCCTCACCCTTGTCGTGTTTAGTTAAAAACAGGAGTCAAGGAATTTCACGTATTGTCCCTTTCTTCGACTCGGGTGCCAGACTCTGGATCACCTCTATCGATAAGTAGACAACATACGTTAGTCCCTATTGATGGAAGGCTTGAATTTATATAAATACTTCATTTTATTTTAATCCAATATGACTTAATATTTAATTCGAGAGGGGAATTTCTGGTTTTGAAAGTTATGCTAACTCTCCTCGAGATCTCACCGATTCAGTTATGCTTTATCTTTTATTACGATCTAGATTCTAGCGCGCATCTCATACAAGCTAAATATAAATCGACAAAATAAATAAAAGCCATACAAACCTAGCATGCATACTACCACAATATGTTTTCGATCGGGAACCTCCTATGTGGGCCATCATCGAGCCAATGATGTTGGCCCTATTGGTCAATCTAAAGGGTTTGCAAATGGGCCTATGCTATTACACAATGTACCACGCATACATGGCCTTCATGTCTTCTTGGGTTCCCACCTTGCTTGTAAACTGGCCTCCATACTAAACTAGGAAAGCAGTAAAGCCCTATTCTATTACAAAGGCTCAAAATGGCCCAAAAACATAATAGGCTCGCAGGCCCAATAAAAACCAAACAATAAATTAAACAAATCACATCTAACCTAAGGTCAAGGCTCGGCTCGATCGAAAACCACGTAAACAATTCACATAGAGCAAGAAACAAGCAAACATCCTTTACCTATTTCTTTCTTAATTTTAAAACTACCTTTTAAAACTAACTCCCTATGATTCTTACCTTTTAGTCACTACTAATTATGACAAAATGAATATTCGGGTAAAAAAAAATAAATTTTCTGCTCAAATTCAGATTCTGTTTTTCAACTTTTGGAAATTGCATTTTCGCCCCTCAACTTTCGAAAATTGCACTTTGACCCCAAAACTTTTAAAAAGTTACAAAAACACCCCTGGGCAGATTTGGGCAGATTCCAGAAAATAATATTTTGAATTCTGAAAATTTTCGATTTTTCAAATTGACCCCTCAAGTTTCGGTAATTGCAAAACAGCCCCAAAGTTTTTGGAAATTACAAAACGACCCCAAAAAGTGTGCGACCAGATTTGCAAAAACAGTCCATACTTTTGAAAATTCCAGATTCCAAAAATTCGAATTTTTCAGCCCTCTAAAACCCTATATGCGATTTTTAGCATTAAAAGTCCTGAAGTTTTCAAAAACTATAGAAACGGCACAGATCTAAAATAGCAGTTTTACCCAATCATAGATCCAGTCATAACAAGTAAAAATCAACTTACAGAACATAATTATCACGTGTTTACATATAAATAATTAAACATATATGGTGGAAACACATTATGTTCAGGCTTTTCGTATAATAATGATGGAGTTGGCTCTGATACCACTGTTGGGATAGTGGTTGGGATGCCTCGATTGTCAGAACAACGACAGTGCGGAATTTAAAATTTTTCGAAGCACCCAAGGTCCCATATTAATTCTCCATATTAATTATACGTAAGCAAGAACGAAAACACACATAGAAATTAACAAGGGTGTTTTGCGATATACCTCACCACAGGCAAGGTGGTGGCAACCTTCGATTCTGATTCTGCAACTGGATCTGGAACTGGATCTGGTTCACAGAAGTGATCCAAGCGTCTCACCTCCAAAGTAAGTCCACACCAATTGGATTCTGGCAACACCTCAAGATCTTAGGCTCAGAACTGGATTCAAGAGATTTGTCGAAGCAGGATTGTGTAGAATCTCTTGACAGGTCAAGATCTATCACAGAGGAACGAGAGGAGATGATTGGCGGCACAAGAGCAGCCCACGGCAGCAAGGTGGCGGCGTCTCTTGGTGGCGGCGGCGGCGGCTAGGTTTTGCTAGCACTAGGGGCGGCGGCTAGGTTGAGAGGAGAGCTAGGGTTTTTCTTCTTAGGGTGCTAGCTTATGAGCTCAAGTAGATCCCCTTTATATAGACTCCCTCAACCTAGGTTTTGCAAGA
The DNA here is from genome assembly GCA_038501285.1 of Penstemon eatonii. Taxonomy (NCBI): domain Eukaryota; kingdom Viridiplantae; phylum Streptophyta; class Magnoliopsida; order Lamiales; family Plantaginaceae; genus Penstemon; species Penstemon eatonii. Next base: position 177,724 of record JBCEGF010001340.1, read on the forward strand.
CTCCTTATGGGCTTTTAATTAAAAGCCCATGTCTTGCAAGCCCTCTTCATTTAATTAATTACTTAATTAAATGTCCAGTCTAATTAAATCATTATTTCTTTTAGATAATTAATTAGCAACTCAATTAAGTATTTAATTAATTAATTTAGCCAATTAATTAATCTCCCACTTGAATTAAATACCTTTAATTCATTTAATTGATTTAATTACCTTTAAATCAATTAATTCCTTTTAGTATCCTTTTCAACAGGCACCGTCCAATTGTATTGTGTGTGACCCTCTGGGTTCACCATCAATTGGCAGCAGGCCCACGAATTCTTCGTGATTTAATTTATGAACAATAAATTGCTCCGGTCAATTAAACAACCTTTAATTGACCACTCCTAGAATCAATTCCTCTATTAACTCAGGAGTACCTACACTTCATGGTCGATGTCTAGCCACAAGCCCATGAAGCCCAATTTCAGGTGAATTGATACTTGTGAACCTCGTCTCATATAATTACCATGTACATACGGTCCTTCTATCGACTAATATCCCCGATCAAGACTTAGGGTGTGTGAATTGATCGGCACCTCTAAATTTGTCTCGATAACTATACTTTCTAATTCAGGATAATATTCCATTGTGACCTTCTAAATTTGGAAACCCCTTTCCAAATCCGTCACCGACTGCGGCCGCAGATTCCTTGGATATATTATCTAAGAATCGTATAGGAAATTCTCTCACCCATTACAGTGAGTCAATAGATTCCATATCGGTACCAACCATTCGCGTACATGTCCATACGCACCCAACCTAGGCATGTTATGACCAAGCTACGTGGCCTATACCTAGATCTAAGTACGCACTTCCATGCACCGAATTCGCCCTAGCACTTCAAGTCAAAGGACTAAATCGTACACTATTATAATCCTTGAGAAACATCCCATCACCGATATGCGTCATGCGCTTCCACAATGGGTTTCTCTGTTCGGGTCGTTCGATGCGTTCAATCCTCCATTGAACCACCTACTCGTATGTACTGGCCTCAAATGCCTTGCTCATGAAACGCTACAAATTCACTCCATGTGAATCATGCATACTTGTACAAGTCTTTAGCGATTCCTACGATACCCCGTCTCGTTCGAAATCTATGACTTGGAACAGATTTAAGATTACGACCTTTGAGACTGTTTCATGATTGCACTCAATACTGAAGTGAATCGTCCCATAGTCAAATGTAATCTAAGGGTTTCATCCAATCGCTTAAATGTATTCGCGAGAGATGAAGTTGGCCATTGTTTATCCTTATACTCATATAAATAAACGCGCGTATTATTATAAAATCAAAAGATTGTTTCTTACAGAATAGACCTATTACAAGCTAATTGAACTGGCTTGCTGGGCACTATTCTATCAAGAGAGGGGGGAGAATCGGATACTGAATCAGAGGAGACCGGGGATAATAACTCGAGCGAGGCGACAGTCTCCGACGAGGAAGTCGAAGAGGATGACGACCTTCCATTAGGGGAGAATGAACAAAAGAAGTATAGAATAGGCGGAAGTGTTGTGGTTACGATCTATAACTGGGTGGAGCCGTCAACTAGTGCGGGGTTAAATATGACAGAGGATAGGGCAGATGAGATCATTTGTTCTTTTACTGAGAAAGATCGGGAGCAATTGGAGATGGAGTTTGGTCAGTATATCGGCACCGAATATTCAATTGTCATTCCGAGCCCCGAACAAGGAGTTACCGACCCTCCCGAGGGATGTCAAGCTTTTTACACTAAACATTTCCATTATGGTCTACGCATTCCTCTCCCTCCTTTGATCTGTAGTATTCTGGAAGCGTTTCAGCTAACCCCTTCTCAAATTCTGCCGAACTCGATCGCACTTATAATAGCCTTTTGCGTGCTGATGAAAGCCAAAGGAAAAAAGGCAGTCTTCCAAAATTTCTGGAGAATTTTCCAAATGAGCTCTTCCACGGCTTCGAACGCCAGTTACATATATTTTTCTCAGAGACCAAAAACGTCGGTCTTATCATCCAATGTTAGTAGCAATTTGAAAGGTTGGAAACATGAATTCTTTTTTGTTCGAGGTCCAGATTCTCCGCCTTCTGAGGATAATCCCGAGCCTACTCCGCATGAATGGCCTGGTGCCAAATCATGGATCTATGGCAAACGACGTCTTAAGGGAGGAATGATTCATGAGATTTCAGACGAATTCTTGCAATCCCTTCGAGCCGATCTTCATCAGACTCCTTTAATGACCCAGGAGGCGGTTTTGCGATTGGCCGAGCTCAGCACGTGCTCTTTTCCTGCCCTTCCGATCGATTATGGAAAAGCTTCAATCGACCCAGCCAATGCCCCCTCCACATTAGGTGCGTTGAATTATCTTGATTTACCTTTCTACGGCTATAGCTAATTCCCTTTTATTCCTCAGCTGGGATTGTTGATAAGTTCCGAACATCAATTGCTGGTCCGGTCGTTGCTTCGTTTTCGAAGGGTATCCAAGGTCGACCTCGTCGCCAAACATCGAAGGTTTCCCGTAAGGTAGTAAAATCCGCTCCTGGGGTCGATACCGCCGTGGTTCCGAACGCTATGGTGACCTTTTCCCAAACTGCCATTGCGGGAACTTCCCACCCTTATTCTGCGATCGAGGGAACTTCTGAATCTCGAGCTTTCGATCTCCGGTCCGTTTTTCCTATCGGCTCTTCTAATCCGAACGAGGCGGGACTCAGCCATTACACCCTACAAGAGGCCCGAGCTCAAGAGATACTGGAAGCGAGAATGGCTCGTAAGAGAAGTAGCGATGCCCTCGAGTCTTCTAGAAGGGTAAAGCCTTTTGGTCGAGGACCGGGTCCGATCCGATGTCGGGCAGGCCATTCCGAGCCTGACCTGGCTGATTTCATAGAGGACCATCTCCAGGGACCAAGGGCCGCTGGATTCTCGAAAAACGGAACCATCGAGTCTGATTTGGGCCCTGACGGGGAACATGCAGTGGATAAGTCTCTTCGGATGTTCATGGCCGGGAGATTTAAGGATGACAATACCGCGCTGTTTCTTAAAAACGACTTCGAGCTCGCTGGTGATTATGCCTATGCTCTGCAAAAGGTATATAAGTTTTTCACCAATACTTACTTTTCCTCAAAATCTTTGCTTCGGCTTTAATGTTTAATTTCTTCTCTAGGTCGGAGACTTGTTTTGTCATCAGGCTTACCGACTGGCCACCTTAAACGAGGAATCTCAGATGGCTCAGAGTGCTCTTCATAATGTCCTCACGACGGAGGCTTTCAAGGCTGATCAGTTGAGGGATACTACGACCAAGTTATCTGAGGTCGAAAAGGAGCTCGAGGAAGTTAGGAAGGGTCTTGACGGAAAGAGGGCCCTCGAGGAAGAGGTAACCAAATTGAGATTGGATCTTGAGCAGGCTAAGGCATTATCCGAACAGGCCTATGCTCGAGGCCGAGAAGAAGGCAGACTTCCCGCCATAAGAGAATTTTTAAAGTCACCCTTTCTTGACGCCTTAGTTCGCTTGCGGTCGGGTGAAATTAATCAAGCCTTCTACTATAAAGGAATCAGCATCTCCTCACAGCCGGAAGGATTCAAGGCGTCTTTGACGATTATCTTCCTTACATGGATCCTTATAAGAACATTTTCGGGAAAGATTATAAGGCTTCTTCTCTTCCTCCCAAGCTCGAAGATATAGCCGACCACGAGTTCGCTCCATTTCTTGATGAATTTGGAGTGCCGATGCCAAATCCTGATGTGCTCGAAGCTCAATCTGAGGATGAAGATGTGGATATTGAAGGGGATTCCCGCGATCAGGGAGAGCAAGGCACTCCGTCTTCCAATTCGAGTAAATCTGCAGCTGACGTGCCAGGTAATGATGAAGAAGAGAGCAGCTCGAGTAGTGATGATTCTGATAGCTCAGAAAGCGATTCTAGTGAAGGGAAAAAACAAGAGAGATCTGACCATGATTCTGGCGTGAAGGAATCCAGCCGCTAATGATTATCATGTCATAGGATTTACTTAGTGAACTTTTGTAATTGTAAATTTGTTTTATAGTCTCCTGCTTTTTTCTATTTAGTGGATGCTCGAATTTACATCTTTTCCTTAGTGCCATGCCTAATCTATTGCCTGTTTGACCATCTTGTTGAACTTTATAACGTCATTCTTGCATACTTGGTTGCGTCATCGAATCTTTCTTGGGAGTGGTGACTTACCAATTATTGTAATTCGCATGATGTCGCGTCTCTTATAAATACTAAGGCCAATTTACCTTGTCTTTATGATAACATCATACACAGTGATCGGAGCTTTTGGAAATTGTTACGGTCGAATAATTATCCGAAAACCAATAGATTAATGAAATTTCGAACATTTATGTAATTCCTTCTGTGCCTTTCCCCAAACCCAATGATAGTAGAAACATAATGAAAAAGAGACGAGCTCCGGTTAAGTCTATTACTCCCGTCGAGCAGACCTTCCATGGAAGAGGTAAATCTTCGACTGTCGCCCTTTCTTCATGCTTGAAAACCAAAAGCTCAAACAAGAAAATTAAAAAGGTTTCTTTTAGGGAGGATGTATCTGTGCGCGCACCTTCTTCTGTTTGGTCCGGTTCCTCGCCGGCCGGAGAACCTTTATCATTTCCTTCTGATGTCTCCCCGCTTAAAAGAGGTATATTCCATTTTGACAAAGTAACGCACGAGAAACTCGATCTGAGCCTTCTTCGAGCCAATATCTCTATATCCGAGGCGATCTTATCAAAAGGAGAATACTCTTCGTTTTTGTTTCAGTCTGGGTCAGATTTCCTTGCCCAGGTGATCCTTGCTAACCTATTTATCCTGTCTCTATAATCTTCTTATTTTAGGCTTGACGTGTCTTCCTTCAGGCTGGTGAATGCTTTTCTAAGCTCCATGCGTTGGCCAAAAGTGAGATCGAGCAACGGGCTACTATTACTTTTGAGCTAGCCAGGAAGAAGATTGAGCTAGATCGCGCGCTGGAAGCCAATAGATTCTTTAAGGAGAAATTATCTCAGGAGTAAGTGAGCTCAGAATTAAGGGCTATCAAAGATATCTACGAACGTGAGAAAAGAGATTTTGAGCTTCGTGAGAGGGAAGCCTATATTCGCGGATATGCTGACCGCAGCGCTGAAGTTCGAAAAATACATTTCGAGAATAATTTCGTTTAGTCGTATTAGGATTTTCTTTTGTTGTAACATAACCTTGTTGTAGTAATATTGTCAAATGTTGTCTTTCAGGAAGTTCTGTCTCCTTCTGTCTCCCCCCCCCCTTTTTTTTTTTTTTTTTTTTTTTTTTTTTTAACGTCCCTTATTTCTTGGGAAGTGAAACAGTCAGAGGGTTTAATGCTCGTATCGTGACCATTCAGTTCAAGAGATCTACACCGTTGATACGGAATTCCTTCCCCTATATATAGCTCCGAAATTACCTTCATATTTTTACTTGTCTGTAAATGTTTTGCATCGGATGAATATGGTTGTGTTTTTACTTTCATCGATCAACTCCCTGTTCTATTTAATGTCAGTAATTAAAGCGTTCGAGATTTTTATCCGAACCTTCTTTTCCAACTTCCTCGGAATTCCCATATGAAAATCTTTTGGCTAGGGTATCGACAGGCGAAAATAATTGCGACTAGGGTACCGGCAGGCGACCTGCTCTCTCTGATTCCAAGTCTTTGAGGCGGGCTCGACTTCCTGTACTCTGTCCTCTATCCAGTCGAGATAGTGGGTCTACTGCTGGAGGGGTTTTTCTACACTCGATCTCCACGTCTTCGAGGCGTCTTCTTGAAGGATGTGGTCTTCGAATTTGCTAGGAGTACTTCCAACTGGAGTTGCTTCCCTGTCTCTCGACTTGGTCCTTTGTGGACCATTTTTGCAAGGAAACACTGGATGAAGGGTAGAAGTATACCAGCCTCACTTTCCTTCTTTGAGCATCCATAGGAATAGTCATTTGTAATAGGATCGTACTAAATGTAAATTTTCAGATTATTTCGATCTCTTTATTGTAACAAAAAAATTTCATGTAAGTTTCACAAATGAAAGAATCTTCTTCCATATTGTTATCGATCTTAATTTCGATCTTCATAATTTGCAACTTCTGTTAGATAATTTTGAAATCCATAATAGATTTGAATTTCGATCTTTGCAATTTAAACCTTTCATGAGACATCTCCTATAGCTTAGATATTACAGATTTGCGTCTCTTAAAATTGGACGGAATAATCTTCCTTAGCCGAATAGATAGCTGTGAAGAAAGAATAGAATTAGGTCGATCTCGATTATACTTTAGACTTAAGGGGCATAGCAATGCCTTTCACCCTTAGTCGTTTCAGAGCATTTTTAACCCGAGGGTCGTAGCAACAGCTTTCACCCATTCAATAATTTCGAACTAAGGGGCATAGCAACGGCTTTCACCCTTAGTCGTTTTAAGAGCATTTTTAACCCGAGGGTCGTAGCAACAACTTTCACCCATTTAATAATTTCGATCTAAGGGGCATAGCAACGGCTTTCACCCTTATTCGTTTTCAGAGCATTTTTAGCCCGAGGGTCGTAGCAACAGCTTTCACCCATTAATAATTTCGATCTAAGGGGCATAGCAACGGCTTTCACCCTTATTCTTTTTCAGAGCATTTTTAGCCCGAGGGTCGTAGCAACAGCTTTCACCCATTAATAATTTCGATCTAAGGGGCATAGCAACGGCTTTCACCCTTATTCGTTTTCAGAGCATTTTTAGACCGAGGGTCGTAGCAACAACTTTCACCCATTAATAATTTCGATCTAAGGGGCATAGCAACGGCTTTCACCCTTAGTCGTTTTCAGAGCATTTTTAGCCCGAGGGTCGTAGCAACAGCTTTCACCCATTTAATAATTTCTATCTAAGGGGCATAGCAACGGCTTTCACCCTTAGTCGTTTCAGAGCCTTTTTAGCCCGAGGGTCGTAGCAACAACTTTCACCCATTAATAATTTCGATCTAAGGGGCATAGCAACGGCTTTCACCCTTAGTCGTTTTCAGAGCATTTTTAGCCCGAGGGTCGTAGCAACATCTTTCACCCATTTAATAGTTGATGGAGATAAATAGAGATTGACAATAGATGAATAGAGATTGAGAATATCAGAATATTACGAATAATTAAGAATTCTTGCGAAATTAACTTTCATTGAATAACTCGGTCGAAATAAACTTTCATTGAACACATAGTTTTCTTAATCACGAGAAATAAAGAGGCAAAATGAGACGACTAAACAGTAGAAGCCTAAAATTTAACTATCCATCTTTATCTTCCATAATACCTTCTCAAGTTAACAGCATTCCATGCTCGAAGTAGGACCTCTCCATTAGGATGAGCAATTTTGTAGGCACCTTTCTTTCCAACCTCAACGATCACAAAGGGGCCATCCCAATTAGGTTGAAGTTTTCCAACATGCTTTGACACTTCCACTTTCTTGAGCACTAAATCTCCCACTCTGAATGTTCGGATTCGAACGTTTCGGTTATAAGATTTCTCCATGCTAGATTGGGTAGATTGAATTTTCAACTTTGCACGGTCCCTTCGACCATCTGCGTGATCAACTTCCACTTCCCTTAGAGATCGATTTTCTTCGGGATCATAAAATTCAACCCTTGGAGAAGGTATGAGGTTCTCGACTGGAATAACAGCCTCCGATCCATAAACCAGACTAAATGGAGTTTCTCATGTTGCAGCTTTAACAGTAGTTCTATTGGCCCATAAAACTCCTAACAGTTCGTCGAGCCATTTCCCTTTTGCCTCAGATAAACGCTTTTCCAGAGATCGAACAATCTCTCTGTTCACTACTTCAGTTTGTTCATTAGCTTGAGGATGCCCAACTGATGCGAAATTCTGCTGTATTCTGAATTTTCCGCACCATTCCGTGATTCTTTTCCCAGCGAATTGCGTTCCGTTATCAGATATTAAGATCCTAGGAATCCCGAACCTGCAGACAATATTTTTCCACAAGAAATTAATAACTTGGAACTGAGTGATCTTTGTCAGAGCAACGCATTCAACCCATTTGCTGAAATATTCTACTGCAACCAATACATAATTTTTCCGAGCTCTTGCTGTCGGGAAAGGCCCAACAATATCAATGCCCCATTTATCAAAAGGCCAACAGATTGGAATAGAGTGCATATGTTCGGCCGGTTGATGAATTCTGAATTTGACAATGGTGGCATTTCTTCACATAATCAATAGAATCAGAGAAAAGAGTAGGCCAATAATATCCTGACCTCGAGCATTTAAGAGCTAACGCCCGAGCACCGCAATGATTTCCTGCCTCTCCCTCGTGGACTTCCTTTAAAATGGCATTATAGTGCACTTCGGAGATACATTTAAATAAAATTCCAGAAGAAGATCTTTTATAGAGTTGATTGTCAACTAGAGTGAACGATGGCGCTCGGTATTTGATCCTTCGAGCTTCGTTTGAGTTTTCTGGGAGCTTCCTTTCTCTGAGATAAGCAATAAGAGGGTCGATCCAAGAAATCCTAGACTCATTGATTTCCATGATGTCGACTGAGGGAATCACGTCTAGTTCGATAGCAGATGTATTCGATAATAACCATGTGATTATCCTTTCATTCTTCCCATCAGCAAGTCCTGTGAACTTCGATAATAGATCTGCCCAAAGATTTTCCTCCCTTGGTATAGGTTGAATATCAAACTTGTCGAACTCAGAGATCAACTTTTTTGTTTTGTTCAAATATTTGATCATATTGAACTCCCTGGCCTCGTAAGTACCTTTCACCTGTGTATGAACGAGTTCAGAATCTGTTAGCACAACAATTGATTTTACCTTTGCTTTTATGGCCATTTCTAATCCAGCGATCAAGGCTTCATATTCTGCTTCGTTGTTTGTGACGGCGAAATCCAAAGTGATAGCATAACTCAAGTCCTCACCATTGGGTCCTTGAAAATGTATTCCTGCTCCACCTCCTTCCCTGGTCGAGGAACCATCATCAGCCATACCTGATCTTCTGCTTTTTTGACCATTCTTACCTCGGAGATCGCTCCTTCTTCCACAATCGATATGCCTGTCGACTCGACTACGAAGTCAGCCAATACCTGTGCCTTTATAGCAACTCGCGGTTGATATTCGATTTCGAACTGACCTAGCTCGACTGCCCATTTTATTAACCTGCCGGATGCTTCTGGTTTTGATAGGACCTGTCTTAGAGGTTGATTTGTTAAGACGATGATCTTGTATGTTTGAAAATAGGGCCTTAACCTTCGCGCAGCTACCACCAAGGCAAGCGCGAATTTCTCAATCTCCAAGTAATTTCTCTCCGCACCCTGCAATAACTTGCTCAAATAGTACACAGGCTTATGCTCAGACTTATCGAGCTTTACCAAGACCGAGCTGATAGCCTCCTCCGATACGGCTATGTATAAATATAGAGGTTCTCCATCGGATGGTTTGGCCAACATTGGCGGTGAGGTTAAGTATGCTTTTAGGTCTTCGAAAGCCTTATCGCATTCTTCATTCCACTTGAAGTTCTTAGATTTACGTAACAGTTTGAAGAATGGTAAACTCTTGTCAGCAGATCGTGAGATGAATCTATTCAACGAGATAATCTTCCTAATCAGGCTTTGAACATCTGAGAGCTTTCTTGGTGGATGTAGATCGGTAATTGCTCGAATCTTTTCGGGATTGGCTTCGATGCCTCTTTCGTGGACGAGATATCCAAGGAATTTTCCCGATCGCACCCCAAAAGTGCACTTGGCGGGATTCAACTTCATTCCATACTTCCTTAGAATTCCAAAACATCGATCAAGATGGTTGATGTGGTCCTCCTCCGTCATACTCTTTACGAGCATGTCATCTACATAGACTTCCATGATTTCCCCTATCAAATCTTTAAACATCATATTGACTAACCTTTGATAGGTTGCACCCGCATTCCTTAAGCCAAAAGGCATGACAATGAAGCAGTAGACTCCTTGCTCGGTGATGAATGCTGTTTTATCCTGGTCTCTTTCATTCATAAAGATCTGATAAAATCCTTGGAAAGCATCCATCATACTAAAAAATACGAAACCCGCGGTTGAATCTACAAGCATATCGATCCGAGGTAACGGATAAGGATCTCTTGGACACAATTTGTTTAGATCCGTAAAGTCATTACACATTCTCCATTTGTTTTCGATCTTTTCGCCCTTAGAAACTAGGACCACATTACATAGCCATTCTGTGAACTTTATTTCCCTGATCTGACCCGCTGCTAGTAATCTATCGACCTCTGCATTGATTATTTTGTCCTTTTCGCCGACCATGATTGCGCTTCTTTTGCCTTACAGGTTTTGCCTTTGGATCAATGTTCAATGAATGTGTTATCACCCGCGGGTCGATTCCAATTATGTCGTCTGAGCTTCAGGCAAAAACGTCCACGTTTTTCTGTAAAAATTCAACGAGCATGGTTTCCATGCCCTCGCTTAACTCTGTTCCGATTTTGGTGAATTTCTCAGGGGATCCTGGAACTAGAGTTACTTTTTTGTGGCCAGGTGCTTGCACACTCATGTCGACATTTTTCCCTTTCTTTCCTTGTAATTTCTCGCAGTCGGGAATTGTGGTTTTTACACCAGGCTCCAATTCCGCTATTTTTCTCTTAATCGGGAGTTCGGGTTCCACTTTCTTTTTAATGCTTAAAGATGAATTATAGCATTCCCAAGCCATGTATTGATCGTTCCTCATTTCTCCTACCCCCGCCGCGGTTGGGAATTTTATCTTTTGATGGTAGGTAGATACAACTGCCTTGAAGATATTTAGGGCTGGTCTCCCTAATATGGCCTTATAAGCGAACGATGTATCTACTACCAGGAATTTGATCATCCTTGTTACGTCTTTTGGTTTGCTTCCTAAAGTCGTGCTCAAGAGAATGGTCCCAAGCGGAACGATCTCCGATCCCCCAAAACCAACCAAAGGAGTGGTTACTCGATCAAGACGCGGGTGACAAAGATTCATCCTCGTAAGAGCTTTCGACGAGATAATGTTTGCCGAGCTTCCATTATCGACTAGCACCCTCTTGACCTCAAAATTAGCGATTCGCAATGTCAATACCATGGAAAAATCCGGATCGTCTTTACTTGTGTCCCAATTAACATCCGAAGGTCGATCAGCCTCACTGAAGCTTATAACTTGATTTTCCATGGAGGGAAACTCCAAGGATAGAATTTCCCTCTTTGCGGAGACTCCAGCCTTTATCGACCTCAACGTTCTTTTTCTAGCATTTCTGCTATCTCCTCATGCTGGTCCGCCAGCAATCATGTTTATCACTCCATTCGACCGTTCTTCCGTTTGATTTCGATCCTGCCTTTGTTGAGTATCAAACTTTCGTGGGCTTCTTGACCTATAACGATTGTTATGGTTGCCTCCTTTGACAAATTCTTTTAATTTTCCTTGTGCGATTAGCTTTTCTATCTCAACTTTCAGTTGGTAACAATTTTCGGTGCTGTGCCCCCGAGCCCGATGATATCGACAGTACTGGTCATAACCTGGTGCACCTGGCCTAGCCTGAGTGATCCTTTGGGCCTCGGGAATCAAGTTCCCTTCTTCTAACACAGTTAACACTTCTTCCTTTGAACTGTTAAGTTCTGTAAACTGAATTTTTCCCGGTCTTGGAGGTCGAATTCGTTCAAAATGAGGTCCATAGGAATTCGATCCTTGGGGTGGCATATGTGGCTTATAAGTGTTGATTCTTTGCCAGACTGATCCTTTGTTCGACCCTTCGTAGTCACCAGGTTTCGGGATGGGTGCCCGATCTTGTTTCCTGTTGAGAGGAAGGTTCACAGTGTGCGAACTTTTTAACTTATTCATCTCTTCCTGAATCATGTATTTCTCGGGAATTTCCATTATTTGTTCAAAGGATTTTGGTTGTTTTCTGCATAAAGCATTTCCGAACTGAGTGATCTTTGTTAGTTCAAACATTAGAGATGATAAATATTCGATCTGCGGGGTATCAACTTTGAGGAGTTCGATACTGAACCTTGCTAACCATTGTCTCAATGTTTCTCCTTCCAATTGTTTTACGGTTCCCAAATGATTTGCTGGTAACCTCGGTTTCCTTTGGCTAGCAAATTGATGTTTTAATTTATCGTAAAATTCCTCGAAGGAAAATATGGAGTTAGGTGGCAACTTTCCGAACCAGTCGAGGGCAATTCCCTCAAAGGTAGTAACCATGATCTTGCAACAAAAGTCCTCAGAATGTCCGTATAAGTTCATCACATTAATAAAGCTGTTAATGTGTTCCCTGGGGTCGGTAGTCCCGTTATACCGTGGCAGCCTGGTCGGTACAGTTTCCGCGTTTCGAGCTTCGCGTATTTCTTGACAAAATGGCGAACAACGCATGATACTGTTTGAAACCTCCCTGTCTCGTGGATTTTCTCTACTCGGAACATTTCCTGCTCTCCTGGCAGCATGATTGGTATGAGGAATCTCTATCAGCGTACCCTCCTCTTCCAACTTCTTAGCTACTCTCTCTTGCATTATCCTTTCCAGTTCGGAGTCAGTAATTCTTTTGTAGGTCGATCTTTGGCCTCTGACAGCACCAGAAGGGTGGCTCTCCCCAACTACTGAATCTTCCACATCATGAACTGACTTTGGTGGGATCTCTGCCCGAGCATTGATTTTCGATGGTGCGGCTCGAGGAGGGTTTAATGCTGGCGCGTGCGATATTGATCGCAGTACACTATTCTCCTTTTGGATGTTCGAAGATGGTATCTCCGGTCTACCGTGAACTGCTGGCTGATCTACAGGTGATTGATCAGCCCTTCCGCTGTTCAGAAATTCCCTGCACATCGTGCCTATAATGGACCTTAGATCACCGACAGTCGTGTGAATTGGAACATTATCCTGCGGAACAATTGGTGGAACCTCTTCTTGTTGAGCCGTGCGCGACATATTGTCGGGCTCATTGTTGACCGAATTCTGTGCTCCTGCTGCATGGGAGGGCTCTCCTCTGATATACGTATTTCTCCTCGTAGTAGGCATATTTCGATCTAATACTCGAATAAGGCCCCACGGTGGGCGCCAATTGATCTTACGCGTTTTCGTATGTTCGATCAAGACAATATGTGATGCGGTATAAATGCTAAATAATAGAAGGAAAAGATCAATAATATTTGTATTCGAGATGAATGAGTACAAAATACAAATATCGAGAGTCCTATTCGAGCATTACCGGATGCCGTACAAGCTAGAGGGTGAAATACATACAAGCTTACCTATGCTATTATTCCCAAGTGAATCCGAGCAGCAGTCTCGAAGGAAGAGCACCTGGGAAGTTGTGTCGTCGTCATAAATGCTTGGGGTATTTATAGCTGAGACCTGGAATCAGGTGAACCACCCACAGGTGTGTATTACTCAACCCACGGGCCTGGGCCTGAGGTCGTCCCAACAGTGATTTTGGACCCTAAGCTTCCAGAGTAGAATCAGCGTAGGATTCCTGTGCTTTGGGCTCGAATTTATGCTCATGAGATCGAAAATGATGAATTTCGACCTCACCAGGCTGTATTAACGTTTGAGTCCAAGTTACCCCTCATCAACACACCTTATGCATGACTAGTCAGTGCATCCAAAAATGACCTTGTATATCTGAGAAACCCTGTTCTCTCAAATATACGAGCCAGGCCAGGGGCTCATGATCGAGTTAATAGCCTATTTTATTCAACTTAATCACATAACCGCATAAGCCAAATGGGCCCTAAACAACAACAGATAAATAATTAACATAATCAACTTTTTATCCGGATGAGATAAAGTACTACACCCGGATAAATATCAATTCAACGTAGAATTTTTCCAATAGCAATCAACAAATAACACATTATCACATTATCACATTATCACGGTCTAAAATTTACCGAACCGAAAAAATACCGAAGTTCGGTCCGGTTCGGTTTGGTTTTTACCGAATGCTCAGCCCTAGCAGTGAGCAAACACCGCTGTTTTCGGTGGCCAACTTTTGCTGCTGCGGGCGGCAGCTTATGGCTGCCGAGCATGGCAGCAGTATGTCTAGATGTTCCGGCAATAAATTCCCTTTCTTCCCTCTCAATTACCTTCATCTTCTTCCCAAGCTTTCTATTTTCTCACAATTTTCTTTCCTTTCTTTCTTCTTCTTTTCTTTCCAATTTTCTTGTAACTTTCTCTCACTCACATACACTACTATAGGATGAAATGTGATGAGCTAATTCAAGTTCAAGAATAAGAGAATAGAAGTATTTATAGAGGTGTTTAGCCAATCTAATTTGTCCAAAAATATATACACGTGGGGGATTGCATGGCTCCACTAAATGCAATTAGAAAGAAAACTTATAAACAAGTGTCACAGGAGTTGTCTTCATGAGAATTAAGCACATTGTTAATTTAGGACGAAATTGCAAAAGGACTTATGTAATATTTGAAGTTTTCATTTTTGACCTAAAAATTTCAAGAATTGTACAATCATGTCCCAATTAAAATTTCAACACTTAATTTAATTTTTTTTAAGGCTTTGGGTTAAAATTTTAAAATTTTAAAAGCAAAATTTTGGGGTTTTTGCAATCTCCCCCCTTACATGAATTTGGTCCCCAAATTCGTACCTGAAACTTGGAACAGTTCTGGATAATCTTTACGCATTTCCTCCTCTAGCTCCCATGTAGCTTCTTCGATGGCGTGACTTTTCCATAATATTTTTACCAAAGGTATCTTCCGATTTCGAAGTTCTTGAAATTTTCGATCTAGAACACGTACGGGTCTTTCTTCATAGGTCAAATTTTCATGAAGTTGTAATTGACGATAATCGAGTACATGAGATGGATCAGGATGGTATTTCTTTAGGAGAGATACGTGAAAAACGTCGTGAACTCTTCCCGAGTTTGGAGGTAAGTCAAGTTTGTAGGCAACAACCCCAACCCTTTCCAGGATTTCAAATGGTCCGACATATCGTGGACTAAGTTTTCCTCATTTTCCATGTTTTATCAACCCTTTCTTTGCGAGACTTTAAGGAAAACTTCTTCTCTGACCTCAAACTCCAGAGGTTTTCTTCGACGACCCGCATAGCTCTTTTGTCTGATCTGGGCGGCTAGCATTCGTTTTCTGACGGTCTGAATAACTTTCTCTGCTTCTTGGAGTAGATCTAAATTGACTGGAGTGGTCTCGGATGATCGTACTTGGCGTTCACCTAGGTCCCAGTGAATCGGGGATCTACATTTTCTCCCATGCAAGGCTTCAAATGGGCTCATTTGAATAGATGCTTGATAGTTGTTGTTATATGCGAACTCCACCATAGACAGGTGTCTGTCACAACTGCCCTTGAAGTCTAGGATGCAAGCACGAAGCATATCTTCAAGCGTCTGGATTGTTCGTTCAGACTGGCCATCAGTTTGAGGGTGAGCGGTAGTGCTGAATTGTAACTGAGTTCCAAGAACTTCCTAAAGTTTTGTCCATAAGCGTGATAGAAACCTCGGGTCTCGATCATATGTGATATCTTTTGGTACACCGTGCAAGCGGATGATCTCTTCTTTATATAGTTCTGCTATCCACTGGAAAGTTGATGCTGATAGGTATAAAATGAGCCATTTTAGTTAGTCGATCAATGATGACCCAAACTGCATCGTGTTTGAGTTGGCTCCACAGTAGGCTGGTGATGCAATCCATGGTTATTGATTCCCACTTCCATTGTGGTATCGACAAAGGTTGAAGCAAACCTGATGGTCTTTGATGTTCAACTTTTATTTGTTGGCATACTAGGCATTGTGAGATGTACTCAGCGATTTCTCGTTTCATATTAGGCCACCAAAAGTGTTGCTTTAGATCTTGATACATTTTGGTACCTCCAGGATAGATGCTGTATCGCGATCGGTGAGCTTCTTCGATGATGCGTTCTTTTAAGTCGGGGTTCCTAGGAACACATAGCCTTGTCTTGAATCTATGTGTTCCAGTAGTATCCGTATGAAATGATGAATCTGATTTTTCAAGTAACGTCTGCTTTAACTTCTGAATTTCTTCATCGTCATGTTGAGTTGCAAAGATCTCTTGAAAAATGTCAGGCTGAATTTGCAATCCATTAAAAAATACGCCCATGCGTACTTCCTCGGGTCTCCATTCGCATGCTTCTTCCAACATTTTCCATTATTTTGACATAAGGTGCGATACTTTAACTTTGCGGCTTAAAGCATCAGCGACTACGTTTGCCTTCCCGGGGTGATATTGTAATGAGCAGTCATAGTCGTCCAAGAACTCCATCCATCTTATTTGGCGCATATTTAATTCTTTTTGGGAGAACAAGTATTTCAAGCTTTTGTGATCGGTGAAGATCATAGACGATACTCTGTAGAGATAATGTCTCCATTTTCCTAATGTGAAGATCACTGCTACTAATTCAAGATCATGTGTGGGGTAATTCTTTTCGTACGGTTTCAATTTACGAGATGCATAAGCGATGACCTTCTATTACGCTCCAAATACGAGTGTGTAATTGCGCAAGTATACGGTCGTATGCAAGTAATAAAGTGGTAAAGGGTGTCGAACCCACGATCAATCTAACGAATAATTATCAAGATCTATTCTAATATCTTACGTGAACTTATATGAATGAAAGTAGTGAGTTTGTAGTTTGTTTTAAACAACTAAAAGTGAAGTGAGTTATGATTACAATACTTTGATTTAATTGATAAAGATTCCTAGATTTCCATGTCACTTAGAGTGATCCAGTCTTGAATGATTCACAAGTTAATAACTATACTTATGTTTGTTGTTCAAGATTTCATAAATTATTCATACGTATCTTCTAAATAGCGTACGAACCTATCAAAGTAGACTAATCCAATTTATGTCTAAAAGGATTAAGCCTAAGTGATGCATTAATTTCAAACCTTGTTAGAACATGAAATGACCTAGGTATATTCCTATCATAAAATCAAATCACAACCTAGTTTTACAATCTAATCTTTAATCCACCATGCCTAGCAATTAAAGATCAATTCATTTCATCCTATGGTTGGCCTAACCATAAGTTGACAAAAGCTCAAACTAGTTTAACAAATACTTGTAAGCTTAGCAACAACCATTAACTCATCATTCAATCATAGATCAATCAAAGCTTCATGAAAACCTAGGAGTTAAATGCTTAGCTACTCATATTAATCAACACAATATTCATTACATTAAACATAATCATAAGTACAAGATAAACAAGATAAAGGTTAAGAATAAACTTATGTGATGGAAACCAATACAACTCCTCTTTCAAGCTTTTGTATTCTGCAATCCAAAGCTCCAAGGAAGAGCTTTTTCTTCAAAGGGAGGCAAGAGATATTTTGTGAAGTGTAGAAGTTGTTGAATGAATTCCACCTTCTACCCTTTAACCTAGCAAAACTATAACCTACTAATGCCTAAGTTTCCCCAAAAACTATGGTAAATAAGGCCAAAAAGTCCCTAAAGGAGGTTTTAATTACAAGTGGGGAAAAATGGAAATGTACAAAAAGCCCCTACAAAAAGCGCAGCAAAACAGAGCAGGCCTCGCGGCCGCGAGCCTTCAGTCGGTCAGTACCTCGTGGCCGCGAGGTTTGTGCCGTACCTGGCACTTGTTCTTTGCAACCACCTCGCGGCGGCGAGGTGAGGCAGGCCCTAAATCCTTGATTTTTGATCTTTCATTGACGTTAGGTCCCTCCCGCGGTCGAAAGAGATTTGCAATTCACGCAAGAAATGTTCCGAAATCGCTTCAATGCGTCGAATCCTGAAACCACCAATAAACTTTATTAAAACACGAACAAAACACGATAAACGAACAAATGTCGAACAAAGGGACCCAAAGCACAAAAGACACGGAAACACGCGAAGACACACATAAACTCGGATCAAAACAAGATGTTTTGTGCTTAAAGAGATAGGTAATAACGACGTTTTCACGGCGTTATCAACACCCCCAAACTTAAACACTTGCTCGTCCTCGAGCAAAGAAAACAAAACAAGACCAAAAACAAGCATCCTTGAGATCAAAACACCAAATCTTAACACTTTCTAATTATTCTTAGAACAAGCTCCACGTGTGTGTGTGTTGGCTTTTGGCTAGATTCTATCTTAGGTGAATACTTCCCGATAGGTCAAAATCATCGGTTCTATTTGCATGGACTTCTAATGTTTGACAAAGAATCTCTCCTAGCAGTAGATTGCCAACTTAATGTTCAAATCACTTCACGAAACTAAGTTATAGGCAATTTAAGAGTGTTGTCCCTTTTCTTGAATTATTGACGATTTAGTTCCTAGCCCTTTCTCACCATACTTTGCTTTTTCTTTTGATTTACAATGATAACATAGCACTTGTGCTTTACAATGATGTTACAATAACAAACTAGCACTAATGATGAAGATTGTTTGTGCTTCTAAACATTTAACTTTGGGCTACTAGCACCATTCCTTTCCTTTGTGCATTTCATTTGAAGTTTTCATTCCAAAACTTGCACAATTACAACGAAATAGAGTAATTACAAAAGTAATCCAACAATTTCATCATTTGAAGGCTTTGCCTTTCTTTTCTCTCATAGAAGTGCATACATTTTAGCAACTTATCTACTCGTTTTTTTTAAGAGCTAGGTGTTCAAAGGTATAATATTCTTGAAAAGGGTTTACTCCCCCAAACTTAGGCCATTTATGCTCTTTTCACATTTAGATTCCAAGCTAAAGATTGGAGGGATTCTATGTTACGCAAAAGAAGTACTAGATCCTATTATCGCTAAAGTTCGTTATCCACTTTAAATATAATCATAGCTATAGCCAATGTGCTCAAACTTTGTAGAGCATGTTGAAAGAATAAAAGGAATTTGAAAATGTTGGTCCCAAGTGGTCAGATGAGGTCTAGAGGGGGGGGGGTGAATAGACCTCTGAAAATTTTTAGACTTTAAAACTTTTCAGTCGTATGTCAGCAGACTAAGTTGATACAGATCAGTAAGCTGACTAAGTTGATCGTGAACAAATCTTGAGCAGCACAGTTGACCACTTCTCTTATCACTACTTAGCTGATTTCAGCAAAACTCAGCTTTAAAACAGAATACTTGCAGCGGATATTTATAAGTGTTTTTCACAAGTAAACTTAGTCTTTGAAAGATTTTGTCTCCAGTTTTAACAAACTCCTTTTTGAAATCTTCCAACAGTTTTCTAAAGTGTTTTATGCAATTTTGAATATATGCAAGAAAATAGTGCAAGTTAAAACACAAAGAATTCTTATAGTGGTTATTTGGATAAAAATCCTTTAGTCCACTATTCCAAGTCACTTAGATCTTGGGTTATACTATAAACACACAGTTTACAATATACTTTACTTACGCCAAAACAACAAATGAAGAGGCCGTAAGCTCACAATAGGGAATCACTAGGAATGATGGGGGCTATTTCGCACCCCTTATAATGTTCGGATCGACTAAGGAATATAAGATCGGTTCGACCGGACGAGCCCGTTCGGGATCATCTATCGACCCGGTAGAATACGACTCTCCTCAACAAGCAGACTACAATCCGGACTCAAGAAGGACGATTGTGCCGAGTCCTATTAGAATTATGTTTCCTTGTAAAGCTAGGTTTAATGTGATATAAATACCTAGTTAATCATTGTATTACAGACGCTTTACATACTCAACTTACGCCTGCATACTAAAATAATCTAAGATTATTGAATAGAAAAGCTTTTGCTATACTATTTTATTCATTGATTGTCTTGGTTACTGATTGTTCAATCTAATTGTTCTTCCTTGAGATTGATCCATCCAGAATAAAGTAACAGAGCCCTATAATTCGTATCAATTCAGAACTCCTAATCACACTCCTTACTGATTTAATCGTACCCGACGGAATTCGGTTAAATCAGTTGGTGCCCACCGTGGGGCTAGGTTAATTATTCGATCGACACATGGCTCGCCCAAGGAAGTGCGCTCGTAATGGGGCAAGAAGTAACACAACTAACCCCCATAACACGTCTGAGGATCCACAGGGCAATACTGATAATAACGCTCCTGTAAACAACGACAATTTGCAGGAACATCTTCAGAATCAGCAGGAACTGCAAGGGATCCCTACTGGTGCGATACCGAAAGAACCTGTAGCTCCAGCGATCCCTGTTCCCCTCTCAGACGCTCAGGAGAAGTTGCGACAAATTGCTATGCTTTTTAAATCGCTCTGCCCAAAGGAACTACTCGTACTCGAACAGGTTCCTCGAAACCCTAGAACTACTAGGGCAAATCCAATTCACAGGACGCCGAGGCAGAATGATCAAATCTCACAACAAGCTGATATCCCGGTAAGTGAGCAGCGCTCATTACACAGTCCGCAAAAGGGGAACTCAAAACCCTCCGATAACAATCTCCGAAGAAAATCGGGTCAAAGGAGACCGCAGCCGGGACGCAGCGGGTCCAAGGAACATACCATAATCCCCGTCGAGGATGACGTAGGCGACGCAATCCCAAATCGACCACGAACTATGCGGTTCTCGGAAAGAGAAATCTAAAAGATGGTACAGGAACGACTTGAGCAACGCTTACGATCTGTTCAAAACCCATGGGCCAGAACCACGGAACTCCAGGAGAGCTTAGTAGCGTGCTCTCCCTTCTGCAGAGAAATAAAAGTGGCACAATCGACTGGACAGGTTCCACGTAGACTACCCAGATACGACGGAACCACTGATCCAGATGACTATATTTTTAGCTTCACAAACATAATGAACTTATATGCTCACTCGGCGGAATTCACCGCTAAGTTAATGGTGACCACATTAGAAGGACTTGCTTTGGACTGGTTCGCCAAGCAACCAACCAACTCCATATTTAGTTTTCGGGAACTATGCAACAAGCTGACACAGCAGTTCGCCAGTCAGAAGAGACAAAAGCTTCCAATGAGATATTTAGGAACCATTTATCAACAAGAGGGCGAATCCCTAAGGAACTGGTTGGCAAGATTTAATGTGGAATTGCTCAAAATCGATTCCCCAAATATCGATTACATAATCTCCATTCTATTCGACCTCACGACGAATAGGCAGTTCGAAAATGCCCTCAGCCGAAAGTAACCAAGAACGTTCGCTGACATCATGAGCATGGCATCTAAATATATGACCTAGGAAGAGATGAATTCCTTAAAGATAAGAACAAAAATAAAGCTACGGCCTCAGGCTCCAAACGGCAAGATAGAATTCCTGCCCAAAGATCCATGGACTATGAACGGTCTTTTAGAAAAGGCAACGTCTTCCAGCGATTAGAATACAATAAAAACGACCAGGACAGACGACCTAACATCTATCAAAGACCTAGAACCGCCGAGCCGGCAATCAGGAGCAGGGTTAATCAAGTAGAACACCCAAGGCTAACTGTTCCGATAGAAGAAATCCTGGCTGTACTAGAAAGGAATAATTGGATCCCGGAAGCAAAGAGAATCGCTCAGCCCAGACCAGGTGCACGAAACTATGAGTTATACTGCAAATATCACCGGGCACATGGGCATCGCACTGAAGATTGCTTTCACCTTAAAAGAGAAATTGAAAAACTAATCGAACAAGAAAAACTAGATGACTATTTGGAGCGGAATAATCGCAAGCGGGAAGAAGTAGGAGTCCTCGGTATAACAATCAAAGAAGAAATTCCCGTAGAAGGTCCCCTAATGATGGTCACCCACAAGAATTAAACAATGACCAGATTAACGGTACCATCCATACAATCTCAGGAGGACCCGCAGGCGGGGACAGTCATAATGCTCGTCGAAGGACCGCCAGATCCATAATTGGAAGCTTAAAATACCCGAAAGAAGTATGGACTCTAGAAAGCAAACCAACAAACAACCAGCTAATTAGTTTCAACGAGGGCGAGGTACCCAAAAACCCTGTTTGGGACACGAAAGAGGATAGCCCCGACTTCCCGATGGTGGTATCGCTAGAAATAGCAAATTACAACGTCAAAAGAATCCTAATCGATAATGGAAGCTCAGCGAATATCATCTCTAAAGAGGTCCTAGCCCAGATGAACTTGGGACAAATAACATTCCAAAAAGTAGCCACGCCTTTAGTAGGATTTGGGGGATCCGAGATTGTCCCCAGTGGCACGATAACTTTAAGTGTCTCACTCGGGAAGAAACCATATCGGACGGTGAAGCTAGTAAAATTTTTAGTAGTAGAAACACCATTTGCCTACAATGCGATCCTAGGGCGACCTGCACTCAACTTATTCCGAGCTGTTGTTTCAACATACCATCAGAAAATAAAATTTCCAACTGACGCAGGGATCGGAGAAATAGTGAACGATCATTGTATGGCATGGGACTGCTACAACACGTCACTAACCTTGGGAAATCGCCCTAGATCGATTACCCCGAGCAAAAGAAAGCTTGAAGTCGATGTTGATAGAAACGAAGTTGAAATCCCTAGCACTGACCGAATAGATAAGAAGGGAAAAGAACCAGTGGATTTAACTTTAAAACCACCGGAACATAATGGTGTCTTACTGGTACAAGGGGACCCAACAAAAACAACAAGAATAGGTACCAAATTAAGCAGGGAAGGGGAAGTAATGTTGATCAACTTTCTCAGAAATAATGTAGATGTCTTTGCCTTGAGCGCGAACTACATTGAAGGGATTGACCCCCGAGTAATCAGTCATTCGCTAAAAATCGACCCCTTGGCAAAACCTGCTAGACAAAAGAAGAGGAATCATGGGCCAATATAGGATAAAATAATTAAGATAGAAGTAGAAAGGATACTCAAGGCGAAACAAATTCGAGAAATACACTTCTCGGAATGGCTGTGTAATGTTGTGCTAGTAGCAAAGGGTGACAAAAAGGATAACAAATGGAGAATGTGCAACGATTTCACCGACCTTAATAAATTATGCCCGCGCGATCCATATCCTCTCCCAAGGATCGACTTATTAGTCGACTCAACCGATGGCTTTGCAATCATTAGCATGATGGATGCTTTCCAAGGTTTTTATCAAATATACATGGATGAGCGAGACCTAGAGAAAACTGCATTCATAACCGAGCAGGGAGTGTATTGCTTCATAGTTATGCCACTTGGGTTGAGGAACGCCGGGGCCACTTACCAAAGGTTAGTTAACACGGTGTTCAGAGAATTAATTGGAGAAATAATGGAAGTATACGTAGATGATATGCTGGTCAAAAGCATGAATGAAGCTGATCATGTAAAGCATCTCGATCGATGCTTCCAAATATTGAGAAAGTATCGAATGAAGCTAAATCCTGCAAAATGCACTTTCGGTGTTAAGTTGGGAAAATTTTTGGGATATTTGGTACATCAACGAGGAATCGAGGCCAACCCAGAAAAAATTCGAGCCATAACTGAAATGAAGCCTCCCAAAACGATCTCCCAAGTACAGAGCTTGGTAAGCAAAATCGTGGCATTAAATAGATTCATATCCAAATCGGCTGACAGAAGTTTGCCGTTCTTCCAAACCCTTCGAAAAGCGATAAACATTGCTTGGACCTAAGAAAGCGACCAGGCCTTTGAACGGTTAAAGGAATATCTAACGAGATCCCCGCTATTGGCCAAACTAACCGAAGGAGAACCATTATATGTCTACATATCGATCTCCGACGTGGCCATTAGTTCGGTTTTAGTTAAAGTGGATGGCTTAGAACATAAGCCTGTTTATTACTTAAGCAAATTACTACAAGGGGCCGAGAAGAACTACTTGGAAATAGAGAAATTCGCTTTGGCCTTAGTAGTGGCAGCAAGAAAACTCCGACCTTATTTTCTAACCTACAAAATTGTGGTGTTAACCAACCAACCATTGAGACAGGTCTTAGCAAAAGCAGAAGCCTCTGGAAGATTGATCAAATGGGCGATCGAACTCGGTTAGTTCGAGATCGAGTACAAACCAAGAACTGCAATTAAAGCCCAAGTCTTAGCAGATTTCCTATTAGAAACTCCGAGCCAGGAAATCGAACATCCTGAATCGACCAGCCTTGCCAATGATATCTTGATCGTAGAACATCAAACTTGGTTGATGCACGTCGATGGTGCTTCATGCCGATAGGGAGGAGGTGCAGGAATCAACTTCACCGGACCAAATAAAGAGGATTTAAACTATGCAACAACACTGGACTTCGTCGTGACAAACAACGAAGCAGAATATGAAGCACTGATCACGGGAATGGAAATGGCAATCAAGGCCGACATAAAGAATCTTAAAGTATTAACTGATTCAGAGTTAGTAAAAAGACAAATAGAGGGCCTGTATGAGGCAAAGGAATTTAATATGATCAAATACCTGGCCAAAGTAAAAAATTTGGCGGAAAAATCCCGAAAGTTTCATATGGAAGTTCATAGTGTGTCGATTTGGCATCCCAAGAATTCTGATCTTTGATAACGGAATCCAATTTGCGGGAAAACAGGTAATGGAATGGTGTACAAAGCTAGGAATTCAGCAAAATTTCACTTCAGTTGGGCATCCTAGAGCGAACGGACAAACTGAGGTAGCGAACCGAGAAATAATAAAATCTTTGGATAAAAGATTAGGGGCAGCCAAAGGAAAATGGCTAGATGAACTCCCAGGAGTATTATGGGCTAATCGAACCACGGTCAGAACTTCAACCGGGGAGACCCCATTCAGTTAAGTATATGGCTCGGAAGCTGTTATTCCAGTCGAAACACTAATTACGACACCAAGAATTGAAATGTATGACGACCAGGAAAATGGAAAGACAAGAGAAAATGATATTGATTTAACAGAAGCTTTAAGAGAAAAAGCGGCCGTACGTTTGCAAGTCGCTAAATCAAATATGGAAAGGGCCTACAATCAAAAAGTACGCGTCCGAAACTTCAAAGAAGTAGACATGGTCTTAAAAAAGGTAGAGGTATCCAAGCATGTGGGAAAGTTACAACAGAATTGGGATGGACCATACATTGTCATCGGTGTAGGAAAGAAAGGTTCATACAAAGATTGCACACTTGGACGGAACAGCCCTACCGAGAACCTGGAATGCAGTCAACCTTAGAAAATACTATGGTAAATAAATCATAGTAGATTATGCTGGTTTATTTCTTTTTAGTAAGTTTTATTCTTTGTAATAAAGGCCTTGGGCCTACGGTTCAATTTTTAAAGATTTTAGCAATTTTAAATATCAAATCAAAGCTCGCTTAAGGAAAAATATCAAAACGATTGAGTATAAATCGATTGATTCGATAAACGCTCCTCGGAATTCTACGATCATCTTGGTTGACATCCAATAAGTTGATTTAAAGATACGACGAGTCGAGTATAAATTGATCCGCTCAAGAAACGCTCCTCGATCTAACAATACAAAGAGTTGAGTATAAATTGATCCGCTCAATAAATGCTCCTCGATCTAACAAACGAAAAGCGTTGAGTATAAATGGATTCGCTCAATAAACGCTCCTCAATCTACTTTTAACGATTAGACAGACTTTGGTATGAAAACCTAAAAGTCCCAAACAAAAGAGTTGAGTATAAATTGATCCGCTCAATAAACGCTCCTCGATCTATTTTTAACGATTAAAAAGGCTTTTGGTATAAAAACCTAAGTCTAAATGAAAAGAGTTGAGTATAAATTGATCCGCTCAATAAACGCTCCTCGATCTATTTTTAACGATTAAAAAGGCCTTGGTATAAGAACCTAAGTCTAAATGAAAAGAGTTGAGTATAAATTGATCCGCTCAATAAACGCTCCTCGATCTATTTTTGACGATTAAAAAGGCTTTGGTATAAGAACCTAAGTCTAAATGAAAAGAGTTGAGTATAAATTGATCCGCTCAGTAAACGCTCGTCGATCTATTTTTAACGATTAAAAAGGCTTATGGTATAAAAACCTAAGTCTAAATGAAAAGATTTGAGTATAAATTGATCCGCTCAATAAACGCTCCTCGATCTATTTTTAACGAATAAAAAGGCTTTGGTATAAGAACCTAAGTCTAAATGAAAAGAGTTGAGTATAAATTGATCCGCTCAATAAACGCTCCTTGATCTATTTTTAAAGATTAAAAAGGCTTTGGCATAATAACCTGAGTCTAAATGAAAAGAGTTGAGTATAAATTGATCCGCTCAATGAACGCTCCTCGATCTACCTCCAACGATCAAAAAGATTTGGTAAAAAAAAAAAAAACCTAAGTCTTAAAAAATGAGTTGAGTATAAATTGATCCGCTCGATAAACGCTCCTCGATGATAATAATAAATAAGATTGAGACGAAATCAACAACAAGAAGTATGCAAGGAATAATAATAAAGTTTTATTCATCCGTGTTCAGGGAACGTGTAATAAATTACATACAAAAGCTTTGATCAGATTACAAAGGTCTATATACGATTTACACATTGCTACAATTATTTTGATAAAATCTTATGGTCTTCACGACAATGTCCACGGAAACATCAATCTCCCCCCCTGGTACCTCGACGATCGGAATAAACCACCTAAGAAACATGCTGCTCAGGATGGTCGACTTCTTTGGTTCGATGGTCAGGATCAGAAGATCAAATGTTCCTCCAGACGAAATGACCATTACCAGCCAGATGCCCGGTAACAGCCACTCGCCCAGAAGGTGATACTGCTGGTATAATGGGGTTGAATTTTACTCTAAAGCAGCATCTCTTCAGGACCGTCGCAGAAGAAAAAATTTACCAGCACACCCCGGTGGTCTATCAATCCGGAGGTAACATCCAAAAGCGGCGGTGCCTGCTAAATATGAACCCTCCATGTGCAAACAGAAACCACGGACCTCAAACCTGTGAAGACAAAGGTTGAGGCCTCATGGGACCCGTCAGTAGTAGGGCTTCCATGGGACCTGTCAGTACAAGACAGAAGAAATTTAAGTTATTATGATATGAATCACGATAATGTGACTTTTTGAATATTATGGAATCAGAAGGCAAAATGAAATCTAAGGAAACTGAGATCTCCATCTTTTATGAGAAAACATAAACAAAATATGGAAACTGCCTACTTATTTATAGGCACTTATGCAAGTGATCATACGGTTAAATAGAGATCTGATCAAGGGATGAAAGTGCGACTTTTTGACTGCCCGTAATCAATGCGAATAAGTTGGAACGACTCCTCTATGGTCAAATTGCCTATTCGATTCGAAGAAAAGAATCCAGATCGAAGCGATCAATGCACAATAAAGGCAGATCTAAAAGAGCTCCAGACCAGAAAAGTTTACACGCTCACATATGCTAGTCGCTCGATAAAGAGCGAGAGATCCTCGACATTGCAACAAGGTATTAGCTCAACTAGAGGAATAAGGATCTCATACTCTGACCTACGAGGTCGTCACTGCCTCATATATCATATAAAAAATTATTAATTGGCTATACAAGAACTCTACTGGAGTCCAAGAAGCCTGACACCAATATTAAAGCAATAATTATCATCATTCCAGTCTGCACTATCGCCACTGCTGATCTTACGCGAATTCGTTTGTTCGATAAGAGGGGTGTAGAATGCCGTGCTAATGTATGTAAATGAAGATAAGAGATCAATGGTATTATATTCAGAGTGATCGAGTACAGATTACAAAAATTGGGAGTCCTATCTGAGCATTATTGGATGTCGTACAAGCTAGAGGGTGAAATACATATATAAGAAAGCCTATGCTATATTTCCTATGTAATTCCGAGCAGTAGCTTCGGAGAAAGAGCACCTGGGAAGTTGTGTCGTAGTCATAAATGCTTGAGGTATTTATAGCTGAATTGATGGGCTTGGGCCTGGGCTCGGCCCAACAGTACCCTTCGATCTCGGATTCTCTTTATAGGCTCGGAACAGTTTATTTACAACCCGGGGTCGGCTCTTCGTTCCTGGGGTCAGGATCTGGTGTTATTCGATCCACATCGAGCTTGCGAGGACAGGGGATCCAAATTACCCCTCATCAATACCTCCCCACTTCTCGATCGTAGAGAGGAGCTTGCGCTCGAAGAAGTACACGTTATGTTGCTCGCTGTTATGAGAAGAGCCGTTCAGAATATGTTTCGGATATGCCTCATTAAAAACCTAACTCGGAAAAACACATTGGGATAAAAACCGAGATAGGGAAAAAGAGTGCATATATAAGAAACAATATATATCGGCGTGTCGAGATGATAACCTTGTCGTCCATTGTTTGCGTAGGACCTCTAAATTGGTATGTTCCTTGTTATAAATTACCGCGATGCTTCCTTCAATTCCTTATCGAACGCTTTCTTTATTTTCCGACCATGGGCCTAAAGGATCAATGGGATACCCAGGGACAATTTCCAAGGAACATATCCCACAATTTGGAAAGTGAAGGATCAAGAATGCAATTCTCAGAAGGATAACTTTAAACTTTTACCGAGAGTAAGTTCAACCGTCGCGGTCACTCGGGGACCCGTTTGCAATTTTACCTTTTTAACCCCGTATATATATGTTGACTCGTTGAAAAATTACTTACATATCACATCCTTTCTTGAGCTCGGAGCATTCGAGTCGAAAAAGCACTTACTTTAGTATATTTGTTTCCCAATTTATAATGTCAAGTTCCAGAAGTTCAAGGGGTAAGAATAAGGTCGGAGAGAACCAAGAGTCCGACCCTTTGCTAAAGCTCGTTGATGATTACAAAGATGGAGAATTTCATCAAGAAGACGAGGATGTTGATCCGACCGAAGATCTAGATGAAAATGTGGTCGAGAAACTCAGCATCGGCGAGGGAGCCTTTGTCAGGATTTTTAAACATACGCTTCCTTCTGACACCGCTACCTTGAACAGGTCAGAACTTCCCGCCGATCAAACTTCCTGTTATTTTTCCAAGAAGGATCGCGTTTACCTCGAGGCGGAGTTTGGGAAGTTTCTGCCTAAGGGGTTTTCGATCGTCATTCCTTCTTACAGCGAACGTGTTACCGAGCCTCCGACTGGCTGTCAAGCCTTCTACGAGAATCAATTCTCTTGTGGCTTACGTATTCCGTTCATTCCCCTTATCAGAAACATCTTGACTTTCTTTTCGCTTTCCCCCGCTCAGCTTCTCCCGCATTCTGTTGCGTATATTGTAGCGTTGTGCGCTCTTATGGAGGCCAAGGGGGGAGAGGCCTCTTTTAGTAATTTTTGGCAAATATTCCGAATGGACCTGTGCAAGGGTTCAAATGTGGGGTTTGTGTCCATCTGCCAGCGGTCGAAGCGGCCATTTCTTACGAATATAACAACGGGAAAGAGTAAAGGTTGGAAGAGGAGATTCTTTTTTGTGAAAGGCCCTGATGTTCCAATATCAGAAGGTAGCTTGAAAACGAGACCATATCGATGGGACGGTGTAAACTCATGGTCATATGGTCCTCATAGGATTAAAGAGAAACTCAACCACCATCTTTTCGATGAATTTCTCGAGCAATTACGATCCAATCCTTACCAAACCAAACTCTTAGTTCAGGAAGGTGTTTTGCGGTTGGCTGGGTTGAGCCACTGTGATTATCTTGCCCCAACGATCAAATATTCCAATCAATCCTTCGAAGGATCCCTTCCGCAGTTCAGTGACTTGCCAGCTTCTGCTGTTCCGCCTCTCGCCCCTCTATCTCTGGGTATGTCTTTAGCTTCTTCCTATCTTGAGGTGTGACAGATCAATTCTTCTTGTTTAAAATCATGTACACCTTGTGTTTCCTTTGTAGGTCGAATTGTTGAGAAATTTCGACTCTTTGCTGCCGGCTCGGTTGGAGACGCGCCTTTCTACTTTGATCTGTTACCATATACTTCAGAAAGAAGAGCGGATACATGTAATTTAGGCGGAAATTCAGTGGAAATACCAGTTACAATTCCCGACTTGAGAGGGCTTGGTACTATGAGTTCCTTGAACTCTGCCACCGATGGACCTCTTCGAACTCTGTTTTCCCCCGATACTTCTGCTCTTTCGTCCGTTGGCTATAGTCAACATTCCTGGAACCGGATTCTGGGTGTTCAGGAGTATGAGAAGCTCCTGAGTCGAAAGAGGAATGCTGACCATCCAGGGCCCTCGAGGAGGGTGAAACCCTTTGGTGTGAGTTCTGACTCGGTTCCATGTCGAGAGGGTAGGTCGGAGCCTGACGTGGCAGATTTTATGGATGAACATTTCCGCGGTAACAGGGCTGCTGGATACCCTGAAGACGGGACTATTCTAACAGATCTGGACTCAGGTGGAGAGAACGAATTCGACAAGGCCACTAGAATTTATATGGCTAGTCGGTTTAAGCGGGATATGCTGCTTCAAACCGTCAAGGGTAATTTTGAGATTCTGAGTGATTTCTCTCGAACGTATCACGAGGTAAGAATCTGTCTTTTGACTCTCTCTTTCTTTAGAGTCTCTAACATTTACTGTTAACCGAAATTTTTTCATAGGTCGGGGATTTGTTCGCTCTTCAGACCTATCGCTTAGCATTGCTAGAGCAGGAATCGCAGGATGCTCTCGATGCGTATGCGCAAATTTTCGTTGATAATCAAACCCTTCGATCTCAACTGGCAGAGAGTCAACGAGAATTGTCTCAAGTGAAGAAAGAGCTGGAGAATGTAAGTACGAAACGTTCCTCCTCTGCGGAGGAAGAATTGTTATCTGTAGTTACAGAAAAGAGCGCACTTGAAGATGAACTTAAGAGAATTAAGATCGAACTTGAGCAAACCAAGCAAGATTCAGCTCGCGCCTATTCTCAAGGGGCAGAAGAGGCGGAGATCCCTGCCATACGAAAATTCCTTGGTTCCCCTGTTTTCGATCCTTTAGTTCGGATGAGGATTGGCGAAATCCTCCAAACTATCTTTTATAAGGGGGTTCAACAATTGATTTCAGCCGAGAGGATCGCGGACAAAATGGAAGAGTACCTCCTGTATATGAATCCTTACAAAAATCCCGAAGGAAAGGACTATAAAGCTTCGTCATTACCCCAAGGAACTGTGAACTGGAAAAGTCATCGTTATGCCCCCTTAGTTGAGGAGTTTGGCATTCTGATGCCTAACCCAGATTTGCTCGAGCGCTTCGACGACGATCATCCTTCCATTAGGTAGCGGCGGCGAAGATGGCATTGGTCCGAATGCTGGGTTCGAGCATGCCGGAGGGGGCGATTCATAGCCTTGTAGTTAGGAATCAAATGTATGTACGCATGTAACCTGTTTTGTAATCGGACTTGTTTTCTTTTCGATTTGATTCGTGTAACTTGTAAATTCCAATCTTGCAAACATTTGGACGTCAGTTGCCTTTCTTAGTTCGATATCTTCTCGTATTCTATGCTCGATATCTATTTATTCCACATAGAATCTTTCTTGGAAGTCGCGTCGATTCCATTATTGCAATCATAGGGTCTAGCGCCTATAAATATGAGGATCTCTTCAATTTTTGTCAGAAATAATTTTCAGAGATCGGAGCTCTTCCTCTATATTCTGCATTCGTCTAATTTCTTAACTTGCTCCCCGTTTATCATGGAAAATATACTAGGCAAAGCTATCGACCCCAAATCGCTGTTTGGTGGTTTGAAGAATAAAAGTTTGTCCAAAGAGCAAAAACTTGCCAAAGAGGCCAAACCCTCCAAGTCCTCTTCTAAAATTTCCGAGTCCTCTCCCAAAGCTTCTAAAGGAGGGGGAAAATAAGAAAGAGAAAGGCGCTTCATCGAGGCAGACTAAGGGCAATACAAACAAGTCCATTTTGGATGAAGAGCTTGAGGCTGAGCTCGGGGACTCTTCCCTGAAAGTTGTCGATTCCCCAAGTGAAGATCCTGTTAGGCAGAAAACTCCCGTTCCTTCTTCGAACAAAAGGCCTTATTCCGATGGGGTCACTCCCATTGAGGCTTTGGAGAAGCTTGTTATTGGTAACAAGCCATCCTTTGAAGATTCTTCCGCCGTTCCCCCCACAGGACGTTTTAGCAAAAAATTTAAGTTGGAGATTGGTGGAGAAGCCTCTGCTGAATCCTTGAGAACTGATAAGCTTTTCGAACCTCGAGTTGATTTCGCTCCTCCGAAAGTTACTCCTTCTCCACCCAAGGAATCAAAAGATGGGTCCGTTTCTAAGCCTGATCCCATTGACAGTCTGTTGCGGGTTGAGCTTACCTCTTCTGAGACCGACATGTCCAAGGAGAGAAACTTAGAAGAGTTGTTCCAATCTGGGTCGCACTTTCTGTTTCAGGTGTTAAAATATCTTTCTTTCTCTCTCTTTTTTTTTTTTTTTTTTTTTTTTTTTTTTTTTTATAACTTGTCTGAACCTTTAACAGGCCGGGCAGGACTTTCTCGAACTCAAAACGTTTGCTGAGCGGGAAACAAATCGACATGCTGCTATCTCCCTAGAGCTGGAGAAGAAGAAAACAGAATTCGACCGTGTCCTTGAGGAGAAGCTTGCTTTAGAGAGAGAGAAGACTGCTAAAGAACACGGAGAAGAAATCCACAAGAAGCTGGATGAGGAGCTCGAGAAACTGAAAAGTCTTCACGAGCAGGAGAAACAAGACTTTGCGCGCCGAGAAAATGAGGCTTACGATCGTGGATATGAAGCGGGATATGAGGCTCGTAACGCTGAGCTTCGAAAGATTTTCTCCGACAACAAGCTTCTCTAGATGTTGTCTTTTATTTATCCAGACTTGCTGTATGGCCATATTGTTTAACTTTTGTGTGATCATGAATAATTTCTGACATTTTATCCTCTATGGTTTGTAATAATCTATTTATTTCTCGGATTGCATGCTCTTGTATAATTTGATGTGCTCTTTTTCATTCATACTTTAGTTTTCGTTCGAACTTGCAGTCCCTACCCTCGGAATTCTTGATCTTCGATCTTGGTATATTAACTTTGCTTATTTTCCAAAATCAGATCACTTACTCTTCCCGCTCAAATTCTCGGGAAGCGCAACAGTCTTTTGATCTCGACCGTTCCCTTTGCTTTCTGCTAACCGTTGGATTTTTGAAAATAGTACCTATAAATGGGGTTCTTCATTTTGTATCCTTATAAGATTTTTTGAAAGCAGATTCCTTCGACCATGCTGACTAAAAGATCTTGTTGCATGGCTCAATATTTTGAATTTCGAGTTAGGACCTATTTTGCAGATCATAGGCTAATTAGTACTTCAATCTCGACTAGGATATCTGCAGGCGAACGCTATTCCGACCTTGGAGGCCAATAAACTTTATTGCTGACCATCCACGACCCAGGTAGTCCCCACGACCTTCTGTGGTTTAGGAGAGGCTCAAGCATCAAGTTTTTTAAGGGTGTCCAGCTGTTTGTTCGGTTCTTCCTTGAGGATGTTAGGGGTGGTGCTTCGAGGATCGAGGTCCTCAATAAAGTATTCACGTTACACCTAGAAAAAGATGTATTACCCCTCTCCTTTTTGAAGAATTATAAATAAAGACAAAAGCCTGTTGGCTTGACAGGCTCCTCCTATTCGAGTAAGGACATTATCGTCCGCCGAAAATTTCATAGGATTGCCTGGTTATGAAGTTCCTCTCACGTTCGGATATATAGATTAGTTCTTTGTAAATATTCTCAAGATTGTAAAATGTACTAGTATCAAAAGATTGGTCTGATATGTAATAGGAGTTGATATTTTGTAATTTGTAATTGCTTGATATGTCAAGCTCGGAAATTAATAGTCTTTTTGATCGATCCTCACAATCATTTTACTCAGATGTTTTACTTTATTGGTCTCGGCCCTTCTCGGATGAATTACTGATAACGCTTTCTTTATAAGCTATATTCCGAATTTTTCTTCATGATTCTCTTTAGATGACCGGAGCTGAGATTATAACGCATTTGAATAGGACAAACTCGAGCAGGAATAATTTTGACATTTTCATCAATTACTCAAACTGTTTCTCTATTTTCGGGAAACGTAACGGTCGGCGTATTTATTGCTTGTATCTCAGCCGTTAGTTTCATCAGAATCTGAGTCGTCGATTGCCTTTTCTTTTCACTATATATAGTTCCATAGTTACCTTCATATTTTTACGTTTTAGTAATTGTTTTGATCGGCTCT
Organism: Penstemon eatonii; assembly: GCA_038501285.1. NCBI lineage: Eukaryota > Viridiplantae > Streptophyta > Magnoliopsida > Lamiales > Plantaginaceae > Penstemon > Penstemon eatonii. Next base: position 211,643 of record JBCEGF010001340.1, read on the forward strand.
ACGATTGAGCTTTTACTTCCTTTGACTACTATGTTTCGCTTTCTATCTCCAATAACACGGTTTGAGGTTCGAGTTCGAACTGTCTTCCTTTACTATTTTGGCTGCCTCCCATGGCGACTTACTTCGACTAGGGTATCGACAGGCAAAAAGAATTGCGGCTGGGGTACCGACAGGCGACCAACTCTCTCTGATTCCATCCATATAGGGCCGGTTCGAACTCCTGTATCCTGTCGCTCCACCCAGTCGGATAGTGGGGTCGACTTGTGGAAGGATCTTTAAGATTTTGATCTCAACTTCTTTAAGATACTTCCGAAGTTGGTTCACAGTATCCCGGCTCGGGTTAGTGCGCACGGAAATCGTCCGAGATTCCTCTCGCGCGCCAGTCCTTCATCAGCGGATCTTAAATTATTGCCATAGCCGTCATTACTTTCTGATGAAGACCTAAGATCGGTTAAGAGTCCGGGGCATACTCCGATCCCGTTCTCCTCCGTTCCCTTTTTAAATTCGAAGGCTTTCAAGTCTATTGTTGTACCTGTAGTAGGATGTGATATATGTAATCCTTTTTCTTTTGAATTCGAACTTCATTTTTGTATTCGTAGAAAAGAAATACTCATAAATGTACTGAAGATTTTATGAATGAAAAATTTCCTTTCTATATAGTTGTCGATACTTTTAATTTCGACCTCTGTAACTCGCAACTTATGAGATAATTTGAGAGCCATAATTGATTTGAATTTTCATTTCTGTAATATTTGATCCCTCCGCGAGATATCTTCCATAGTTCAGACTTTTCTGGGATTACGGATCTTTCACTCTTAGTCGAATAAACAATCGTGGAGAAATAATATGATAAAACTTAGATCGATTCTTGAACATACTTCATATCTAAGGGGCCTAGCAAAGGCTTTAACCCTTAGTCGGATACATAATCGTGAAGAAATAGAATTTAGATTGATCTTGAATAATAACTTCGATCTAAGGGGCGTAGCAACGGATTTCCCCCTTAGTCGTACAAATAATCGTGGAGAAATAACATGATAGAATTTAGATTGATCTTGAATAATAACTTCGATCTAAGGGGCGTAGCAACGGCTTTCACCCTTAGTCGTTTCAGAGCATTTTTAGCCCGAGGGTCGTAGCAACATCTTTCACCCATTTAATAATTTCGATCTAAGGGGCGTAGCAACGACTTTCACCCTTAGTCGTTTCAGAGCATTTTTAGCCCGAGGGTCGTAGCAACAACTTTCACCCATTTAATAATTTCGACTAAGGGGCGTAGCAACGGCTTTCACCCTTAGTCGTTTCAGAGCATTTTTAGCCCGAGGGTCGTCACCCATTTATTAATTTTCTCGATCCAAGGGGCGTAGCAACGACTTTCACCCTTGGTCGATCCTCGAGGGTCGTAGCAACAGCTTTCACCCCTAATAGTAGATGGAGACAAGTAGAGATAGATAATAGATGAACAGAGATCGATAATATCAGAATATGACGAATAAATAGGAATATTGGCGAAACGAACTTTCATTGAATATATAATTCTGATCGAAATAAACTTTGATGAAATAATAGTCTTCTGTATTCATGAGAAAAGTTGAATCTTAGCGAAACAGCAAATAGTGAATAACCTTAGAACTTAATAAATAATCCTTATGTCTTGTTAAGAAAATTCTTTGCGAGGTTCTTGATTTGCTTGATCCAATGCCCTTTGTTCTCTATTGTTGTCCATATGTTCCCAATTTTGACAAGTTTGATTTTTTCCAAACGGTTCCTCATTTATCGAGAATTGTAACGGTCGACGAATCTCATCCATTAACTTCGCGGATCCTATGCCGTTGGATTTCATTCAGATTTCACTATAAAAGGTAGTTGTACTTTTGGAGATGTCTCATTCGTTGTGCTAGCAATTTATTCGTCCGATCATGGTGATCAAGATTATTATTCAATTAATTCAACTATTTGAGCTCAGACTTCGAACAATCTTTAAGAGGAATAGTTTTCGAGCGGAAGGAAAAACTAACCCGACCTCACTTAGAATATCGACAGGCAAATACAATTTCCATCTGGAAGGCCAATAAGCCAGAATCACGGAGTCCGCAGGTCACCGCGCAGGTCTTCGAATAGGGACCTGTTGCTACAATGCATTTAGGAAGACATACTGGGGAGAGAACGATCCAGAATACAGTTACCCGATAAATCGTGCATTCGCCCCTTTGTCTTCGGAATATCGTAAATAAAGTTAAAAGCCTGCGGATTCCAAAGGAGATTCCCTGCTCGGAGCTAGGTTACTTCGAATAAACGATAGGGGAGGAGAACGAAAATTTCATTTGATTGTAGGAAATGAAGGGGTTCTTGTGTAATATATTAGCTTGTGCTATGGTCGAAACGTATCTCCTCATATTTTTTTCTTGTAACTTTGTAATAATATTCATGAATGGAATTTTTTTTCTTTTCCTTGCTGATAAAATAGAGCACAATTAGACACGTTCTTATTTCCAATAACCCAATCTCGAATGCCTAAAATTAATAAGGAAATAACCGAATAGTGGTCTCTTGAGTAAGTAACAAACTAATATCTTGGTAGACTTGAAATTAATAAAGAACTCTTTGTAATTGATCCTTACTATTGCCGAATTTCCAAAGCTGTTGAATTTTTCATATCGAGAGTTTTGTTCGAATAAATCAATCATAGCTTTTTCGATTCGAACATCACTAGTCGGTTGTAAAAAATAGCGGTTTCATATTTAGAATATCAGGCTTCACGAGGGTTGAACTTTTAGACAAGTGTTCCTGATCCTTGGGCTGTTTTTTCGGGTAGGATAATAAGTAAAAAAATTATTCGAATGAACTTTTCGAATAAGCCCCTCTTTGCACATTGTTAGACCGTACGTTCTCCTAACCAAACAGGACCCTATTTCTCGTGAAACGTATCGGTCAGTTCATTTAATACGTACATCCTAACCGTTTGCGATCTGTTTATCTTGGCCGTTGGTTCAAAACCCTTCACCGCTATAAATAGGTCCATTTATTTATACGACATTCCTCACTTTTTCCTTTATGCTTCCTCCGATCCCCATGGGTCGAGTTTTAGATTTGATTCATATTATCTCTAAGATAAAGGAGTTTGAGATTAGACTTCGAACCCTGTTTTCCGATCTTAATTCCTTTGGTATAAGCTTTTTCGCTTAGAATATCGACAGGCAAAAGAAATCGCGCCTAGAATACCGGCAGGCAACCTGTCTTCCAAGATATACCTTATCTGGTGCGGGTTAGAATTCCGGTTTTCTGGCGTAGCATCTGATCGGGCAGCTGGTTAATCTGAGAGTAGTTCTTTAAATCTGGAGCACCAGCTTCCTCGATGGCTTTCTTGAAGTATAGTTCCTTCGATCTCGCTTGGGGCGCCTCCGTTGAGATAAACCTTCGCTGCGCCAGTTCGGATTAATCTGCAAATAATGATTGAGTACTTCGATCATTATTTACAGATGAAGGCCTAAGGTCGGTTCGAAGCCTTGGAGAGGAGCTTCGATCCGGCTTTCATCCCGTACGAAGATGGATGTGCGACACGTGGCTAGTGATGATCATGAAGAATCACTGCTGAGTTCTGCATCTGGAGCGATCTAATAGGGATGATGACCGAATAATTATCAGGATAGAATTACTCGTAGAACTTGTAGTAGGGTAGGAGTGATTGTACTGTATCTCTTGAGCTCGAATTTTAATATTATATTCGAAGCTTCGCTTGTAACTTGTTCGAAGAATATCAATAATAAAGCTTTATTTCTTGTTCGAATTTTCTTGTTTTATTCCTTCGTCTTTTCTATCTCTCCGATCGAATTTGAGTTAGGCTCGCAGGAACTTATAGTTATCATGAAGTTATAGATCCCTTCCCTTTGGGATCGAAAATTTATTTTAGCAATCGAACTATAGCCCACCCTCGATTGCAACTTCGGGGACTTGTTGCCGTTGTACGGACATTTATTGATATTCATATTTAGAGATTATCATCGAGCAACAGAATGTAACTACTTCTATTCCAACTGATCAAGAAAATCATCAGATAATTGATAATAATTGACTCGCGTAATTTAACCTGATATCACTAAATATGAAGATCGGAAAAATAAATTCTGAGCCTTAATAAGTTGCAACTCCATAGACTTTCATGACCTTTTGACGTTAAGCGATGATCGGACCCATTTGATCTTGGCTAGTTGAGAACGATATCTGTGAAGTTTATTCATTTATAAACAGAGAACTTTTACTTTTGCTCCGCTGGTCGGAGGATCGTTGCCGACAACAAATGGCGGTTAGTGAGTCGCATACGACAGATCGTGGGGCTCATTATCGATCGAATTCTGTGCTCGTGCTACAGGGGAAGGCTCTCCTCTGATATACGTATTTCTCCTCGTAGTAGGCATATTTCGATTTAATACTCGAATAAGGCCCCACGGTGGGCTCCAATTGATCTTACGCGAATTCGTTTGTTCGATAAGAGGGGTGTAGAATGCCGTGCTAATGTATGTAAATGAAGATAAGAGATCAATGGTATTATATTCAGAGTGATCGAGTACAGATTACAAAAATTGGGAGTCCTACCGAGCATTATTGGATGCCGTACAAGCTAGAGGGTGAAATACATATATAAGAAAGCCTATGCTATATTTCCTATGTAATTCCGAGCAGTAGCTTCGGAGAAAGAGCACCTGGAAAGTTGTGTCGTAGTCATAAATGCTTGGGATATTTATAGCTGAATTGATGGGCTTGGGCTTGGGCCTGGGCTCGGCCCAACAGTACCCTTCGATCTCGGATTCTCTTTATAGGCTCGGAACAGTTTATTTACAATCCGGGGTCGGCTCTTCGTTCCTGGGGTTAGGATCTGGTGTTATTCGATCCACATCGAGCTTGCGAGGACAGGGGATCCAATTACCCCTCATCATCCGTGGTTTCTGTTTGCACATGGAGGGTTCATACTTACCACGCACCGCCGCGTTCGGATGTTACCTCCGGATTGATAGACCACGGGGTGTGCTGGTAAACTTCTTCTCCTGCGACGGTCCTGAAGAGATGCTGCTTTAGAGTAAAATTCAACCCCATCATACCAGCAATATCTCCTTCTGGGCGAGTGGATGTTACCGGGCATCAGGCTGGTAATGGTCATTTCGTCTGGAAGAACATTTGATCTTCTGATCCTGACCATCGAACCAAAGAATTCGACCATCCTGAGCAGCATGCTTCTTAGGTGGTTAATTCCGATCGTCGAGGTACCAGGGGGGAGATTGATGTTTCCGTGGACATTGTCATGGAGACAGCAGATCTATAGAATAGGATTATTTTTTCTAAACAGTTGTGATGATATGTAGATCGTACAAAGTTATTTGTATTCTTCGTATGTAACTTGAGATCTGTTCTCAGAACATCAGATGAATAATACTTTTAATGTTATTATCCTCATATTTCTTGTTGTTGATTTCTCTTTAATTGTAACTTACTTTTATTGCATAGATTGAGGAGCCTTTATTGAGCGGATCAATTTATACACAACTCTTTTTAATATCTAGGTTTTATATCAAAAACCATTTTCTTTGTTTAAGATAGATCGAGGAGCGTTTATTGAGCGGATCAATTTATACTCGACTCGTTTTTTAGACTTAGGTATTTTTTCCCAAATCTTTTTGATCGATAAATATAGATCGAGGAGTGTTCATTGAGCGGATCAATTTATACTCGACTCATTTTTGGGACTTAGGTATTTTTTCCCAAATCTTTTTGATCGATAAATATAGATCGAGGAGTGTTTATTGAGCGGATCAATTTATACTCGACTCGTTTTTAGACTTAGGTATTTTTCCCAAATCTTTTTGATCGATAAATATAGATCGAGGAGCGTTTATTGAGCGGATCAATGTATACTCATCTCTTTTTCATTTAGACTTAGTTTTTAATATGATGAGGGGTAATTTGGATCCCCTATCCTTGCTGGCTCGATGTGGATCGAACAGCACCAGTTTTCGTCCCCAGAAGTGCCAAACCTAGTCGGGGTATATAGTGGACTGTCCCGAGCCAACAAATAGAATCCGAGGTCGAAGGTCACTATTGGGCCGAGCCCAGGCCCAAGCCAGCGGACCAGAAAAGTACCCTTGCAAATATGTACGAAAGCCCATTATCTCAGCTATAAATACCCCTAGCATTTATTACAAAGACACAACTTCCCAGGTGCTCTTCCTCCGAGGCTGCTGCTCGGAACTACTTAGGAAGAATAGTATAGGTTGTCTTGTACGTATTTCACCCTCTTGCTTGTACGGCTTCCAGTAATGCTCGAATAGGACTCATAATACTTGTAATTTGTACTCAATCATTCCGAATACAAATACTATTGATCTTTTATTTCTACTTACAATCATTAGCATAGCATTTACACCACTCGGATCGAACAAACGAAATCATGTAAGATCAATTGGCGCCCACCGAGGGGCCTTATTCGAGTATTAGATCGAAATATGTCTACTACGATGAGAAATACGTATGTCAGAGGAGAGCCTTCCATGTAGCAGGAGCACAGAATTCTGTCGACAATGAGCTCGACAATCTGTCGCGTTCGACTTACTAATCAGGAACTCCGCCATTTATTTTCCAGGATATCCTCCGACCAGTGAGACATTCGTCAAATTAAGGTCGAAGATAAGACCTATGGGTGAATTTCCGACCTTTAGATTGCTGATTCTGTTCTGTGATTGTCTAGTTCATTATTTCCTTCCTTGGATTTATTTTCCACAAATGATCAATTCTCTATTCGTAAGTGAATAAGAAGCTTCACAGATATCGTCCTCAACTAACTAACACAGAAACAATCCAATCAGCTTGATCATCAGTTAACGACAAAAGGTTATGAGAGTCTATGGAGCTACAGGTTATTAATGCTCGGAATTTATTTTTCCGACCATCATATTTACTAATCTCAGAGTAAATTACACGAATCAATTATTTCTCAATCAATCGCATAATCCGTATAAATTATTTGTCGATTATCTGATGCCTTTTTTTTCGATCAGTTGGGATAGATCTGATTTCATTCCTTTACTCGATGACGATTTCTAAATGGATCCTGCAATCGAATATTAGTAAACGTCCGTTGATACAATGGCAACAGGTCATATAAATTCTCGAAATCGCAACCGATGGTGAGCTACCGTTCGATCGCTAAAAGAAATTTATGGTCCCAAAGGGAAAAGATAGATAATTTCATGATATACTCATATTCGACCGAAGAAACTGAAAAGACATAAAAAGAAAATAATGAAATTCGATGAGAAACAAAGTTTTATTACTGATATTCTTCAAACAAGTTACAAGCGAAGCCTCGGGTATAATATTAAAACTCGAGCTCAAGAGATACAGTACAATCACGCCTACCCTACTACAAATTCTACGAGTAATTCTACCCTGTTATATATCCGGTCTTCATTCCCTTTAGGTCGCTCCAGATGCAGAACTCAGCAGTGATTCTTCATGGCCATTACTAGCCACGTGTCGCACATCCGTCTTCATACGAGATAAAAGCCGGATCGGAGCTCCTCTCCAAGGTTTCAAACCGATCTTAGATCTTCATCTGTAAACAATGATTGTCGTGCTCAATCATTATCTACAGCCTAATCCGACCCGGAGCAGCGGAGAGCTATCTCAGCGGAGGTATTTCAAACGAACCCGAAGGAACTATATTTCAAGAAAGCCCTCGAGGAAGCTGGTGCTCCAGATTTAAAGAACTCTTCTGAGATTAACCAGCTGCCCGATCAGATACTACGCCAGAAAACCGGAATTCTAACCCGCCCCAAATAAGGTATATCTAAGAAAACAGGTTGCCTGCCGGTATTCTAGGCGCAATTTCTTTTGCCTGTCGATATTCTAAGCGAAAAAGATTGCACCAAAGGAATCAGGATCGAAAAACAGGGTTCAAATTCTAATCTCAAACTCCTTTATCTTGGAGATAATATGAATCAAACGTAAAACTCGATCCATGGGAATCGGACGGAGCATAAAAGGGGAAGTGAGGAATGTCGTATAAACAAGTTGGACCTATTTATAGCGGCAAAGGGTTTTGAACCAACGGCCCAGATAGCAGATCGCGGACGGTTAGGATGTACGTAACAAATGAACTGACCGTTACGTTTCCCGAGAAAATGGGTCCTGTTTGGTTAAGAGAACGGATGATCTAACGGTGCGTAAAGAGAGGTTTGCTCGAAAATTTCGTTCGAACAAATTTTTGCTTATTACCCTATTCGAAGAGCGACACCGGGATCAGGAACACTTGTCTAATATTCAACTATGGTGCACATGATATTCTAAATATGATTTTTACAACCAACTAATGATATTCCAATTGAAGAAGCTATGATCGATCTACTCGAACAAAACTCTCGAATTGAAAAGTTCAACAATTTTAATAATTCGACAATACCAAGGATCAGTCGCTACAAGTTCCTTATTGATTTTAGATCTATCAAAGTATTTGTTTGTTACTCACTCAAGAGTGCGGTATTCGGTTATTTTCTTATTTATTTTAGGTGTTCGAGATCGAATTATCGAAAACAAGAACTTTTCTGATTAGGCTTTTACTTTATCAACAAGGAAAAGAGAAAAAGGCATTTATGAATATTATTACAAAGATACAAGAGTTCAAAGAAAAAATATGGGCGATACATTTCGAGCATAGCACAAGCTAATATGTAACATAAGAACCCCATTACTTTCTACAATCCTATGAAATTTTCGGTCTCCTCTCCTATCGTTTATGATAGAATAGTGCCCAGCAAGCCAGTTCAATTAGCTTGTAATAGGTATATTCTGTAAGAAACAATCTTTTGATTTTATAATAATACGCGCGTTTATTTATATGAGTATAAGGATAAATAATGGCCAACTTCATCTCTCGCGAATACATTTAAGCGATTGGTTGAAACCCTTAGATTACATTAGACTATGGGATGATTCACTTCAGTACTGAGTGCAATCATGAAACAGTCTCAAAGGTCGTAATCTTAAAACTGTTCCAAGTCATAGATTCCGAACGAGACAGGGTATCGTAGGAATCGCCAAGACTTGTAATAGTGTACGATTTAGTCCTTTGACTTGAGGTACTAGGGCGAATTCGGAGAATGAAGGTGCGTACTTAGATCTAGGTATAGGCCACGTAGCTTGGTCATAACATGCCTAGGTTGGGTACGTATGGACATGTACGCGAATGGTTCGTACAGATATGAAATCTATTGACTCACTGTAATGGGTGAGAGAATTTCCTATACGATTCTTAGATAATATATCCAAGGAATCTGCGGCCGCAGTCGGTGACGGATTTGGAAAGGGGTTTTCCAGATTTAGGAGTCACACTGGAATATTATCCTGAATTAGAATGTATAGTTATCGAGACAAATTTAGAGGTGCCGATCAATTCACACACCCTAAGTCTTGATCGGGAATATTAGTCGATAGAAGGACCGTATGTACATGGTAATTATATGAGACGAGGTTCACAAGTATCAATTCACCTGAAGTTGGGCTTCATGGGCTTGTGGCTAGACATCGACCATGAAGTGTAGGTACTCCTGAGTTAATAGAGGATTTGATTCTAGGAGTGGTCAATTAAAGGTTGTTTAATTGACCGGAGCAATTTATTGTTCATAAATTAAATCACGAGGAATTCGTGGGCCTGCTGCCAATTGATGGTGAACCCAGAGGGTCACACACAATACAATTGGACGGTGACTGTTGAAAAAAGATACTAAATGAATTAATTGATTTAAAGGTAATTAAATCAATTAAATGAATTAAAAGTATTTAATTCAAGTGGGAGATTAATTAATTGGCTGACTTAATTAATTAAATACTTAATTGAGTTGCTAATTAATTATATAAGAGAAATATAGATTTAATTGGATTGGGCATTTAATTAAGTAATTAATTAAATGAATAGGCTTGCAAGACATGGGCCTTTAATTAAAAGCCCATAAGGAGTCTTGCAAAACCTAGGTCAAGAGGAAATCTATAAATAGGGTTCCACTAGAGCTCAAAAAGAAAACACCCTAGGAAAACCCTAGCCTCTCTTCTCTAACCTAGCCGCCGCCCCCTCTCCTTTGCGCCGCAAACCTAGAGCCGCCGCCACCTGCTGCCGTGAGCTGCCCTAGCGCCGCCACCGCCGCCTCTCCCTTGTTCCACCGTGTTAGATCTTGCATTGGCAAGTAGATCTGCACAGTCCTGCTTCGACAAATCTCCTAAATCCAGTTCTGAGCCTAAGACTAGGAGGTGTTGCCAGAATCCATTTGGTGTGGACTAACTTTGGAGGTGAGACGCTTGGATCACTTCTGTGAACCAGATCCAGATCCAGTTTCAGAATCAGAACTGAAGGTTGCCACCACCTTGCCTGTGGTGAGGTAAATCGCAAAAACCCCCTTTGTTTAATTACTCTGTGCGTTTTTGTTTCTTGCTTGCGTATAAATAATATGGAGAATCTTATATGGGACCTTGGGTGCTTCGAAAAATTTTAAATTCCGCACTTTCGTTGTATTGACAATCGAGGCAACCCAACCACTATCCCAACAGTGGTATCAGAGCCAACTCCATCATTATTATACGAAAAGCCTGAACATAATGTGTTTTCACTGTATATGTTTAATCATGTATATGTAAACACGTGATAATTATGTTCTGTAAATTGATTCTTACTTGTTATGACTGGATCTATGATTGGGTAAAACTGCTTTCTCAGATCTATGCCCTTTTTATAGTTTTTGAAAACTCCAGGACTTTTTGAACTAAAAATCGCATACAGGGTTTTTACGGGCTGAAAAATTCAAAATTTTTGAGATCTGGAAATTTCAAAATTCTGGACTGTTTTTGCAAATCTGGTCGCAAGGGTTTTGGGGTCAATTTGTAATTTTCGAAAACTTTGGGGCTGTTTTTCAATTACCGAAACTTGAGGGGTCAATTTGAAAAATCAAAAATTTTCAGAATTCAAAATATTATTTTCTGGTAGCTGCCCAAATCTGCCCAGGGGTGTTTTTGTAACTTTTTAAAAGTTTTGGGGTCAAAGTGCAATTTTTGAAAGTTGAGGGGCGAAAATTCAATTTTCAAAAGTTGAAAAACAGAATCTGAATTTGAGCAGAAAATTTATTTTTGTTTACCCGAATATTCATTTTGTCATAATTAGTAGTGACTAAAAAGTAAGAATCATAGGAAGTTAGATTTAAAAGGTAGTTTTAAAATTAAGAAAGAAATAGGTAAATGATGTTTGCTTGTTTCTTGCTCTATGTGAATTGTTTACGTGGTTTTCGATCGAGCCGAGCCTTAACCTTAGGTTAGATGTGATTGGTTTAATTTATTGTTTGGTTTTTTATTGGGCCTGCGAGCCTATTATGTTTTTGGGCCACTTTGAGCCTTTGTAATAGAATAGGGCTTTACTGCTTTCCTAGATTAGGATGGAGGCCCGTTTACAAGCAAGGTGGGAGCCCAAGAAGATATGAAGGCCATGTATGCATGGTACATTGTGTAATAGCATAGGCCCATTTACTAACCCTTTAGATTGACCAATAGGGCCAACATCATTGGCTCGATGATGGCCTGCATAGGAGGCTCCCGATCGAAAACATATTGTGGTAGTATGCATGCTAGGCTTGTATGGCTTTTATTTATTTTGTCGATTTATATTTAGCTTGTATGAGATGCGCGCTAGAATCTAGATCGTAATAAAAGATAAAACATAACTGAATCGGTGAGATCTCGAGAAGAGTTAGTATAACTTTCAAACCAGAAATTCCCCTCTCGAATTAAATATTAAGTCATATTGGATTAAAATAAAATGAAGTATTTATTTAAATCCAAGCCTTCCATCAATAGGGACTAGCGTATGTTGTCTACTTATCGATAGAGGTGATCCAGAGTCTGGCACCCGAGTCGAAGAAAGGGACAATACGTAAAATTCCTTGACTCTTGTTTTTAACTAAACACGACAAGGGTGAGGACTGGTCGGGATGTGAGGATCGACCGATAACTAGTTACGGAGAACTCACGACCGGGCCCGTTGCTCATCATGATTGATGGGTTAGACTTAACGATTAGTAACACTTATGATGTAGCAGTGCTAGATAAGTGCGAAAACCGAGGCAAAATAGCTTGAAGGTTGTGGAGTAACACAATTGGTAAAAGTATACCTACCTGGAGAATTAGTTGTATGGCCACGAGTCGTGGGTGCAATTAATTGCTGCTGGGACGTCAAGACCTACTAGGAATTAAATTTCCCGAGCAATCAAAGGGGTGATTGTTTCGATAAAATAGTGGGAGAACTTTTTCGAAAACAAGTCCAAAATTCGATAATTATAAGTATTAGACATAAGATCAGTTAGCTAAATGTTGTCTTCTTTCCATTTATAGATATTAAGTGATAGGATAGTGCCCAGCAAGCCAATAAATATAAGCTTGTTAAGGAACTTCCTTTAGAAGCAATCTTATGATTCATAAGATAATACGCCCGTTTATTCATAGTACGTGAATTAAACAATGGCCACCTTCATCTCTCGCGAACGTATCTAAGCGATTGGATGAAACCCTGAGATCACTCATGACTACGGGATTATTCACTTCAGTATTGGGTGCGATTAATCATGAAACAGTCTCAAAGGTCGTGATCTCAAAAACGTTCCAAGTCATAGATTCATATCGAGACGGGGTATCGAATGAATCGTCAAGACTTGTAGGATTATGCATGATTCACATTGTTGGATAAGGATGAAGATGAAGGCACTAAAGGAAATTTGATAAGGGAGGTTTTGATGCATTCCAAAACTTCAAAGATTGGCTAAGTATGGAGTAACTTAGCTGATAAACTTATCAAGGAATTTTGACTAAGTAATGAAGACATCAGAAGAGTCAAAGTTTCAAGGTCCAAGACTTCTGATCTGCTGAAGTAAAGTTATCAGACTAGTGAAGATCAGCCGACTCAATCAGATTTGTTCAAGTTTGAGATCAGCCGAGTTCACCATCAGACTTATACTTTTATCAGCAAAGTGAAGAAGATCATGAAGTGTTCCCAACGGTAATAAATGCCCCTTGGTGTAATAAATGCTGAAGTACGAGGTTATTTAAGACAAATGATTGAAGAAATGCTTCGCATCAGCCGAGTGCATTTAATGCTGCCTGCAGAATAGTACTGTTCATAGTACGGACAGACTGCAAAAGAGCCGTTCGCGGATTTTAAGGACCAGTACTCGAGGAATTTGAATCCTGTCTCTCTTCAACGGACACTTTTCAATCCTCAAGTATAAATAGCTGAAAGAGACGAAGAAGAAACAAAAAAGAAAACACAATCTCTGAGAAATTTTCGAAGCAAAATTCTTTAAGTCTCAAGAACAGCTCACTCATCAGCTGAGTCATTTGTTGACGAAAGCAGAGTTGAAGAATCAAGAAAAATACATCTTCTGAGTGATTTTGAAAACAAGAGTGTTGTGCGGAGTTGTGATCCATCTTTGTGAGTGATCAAACTTCAGAGAATAGGTCTTCTGTGTGATTTCCTATTGCGAACTTGTGGTCGTTTCATTTGTTGTTCGACGCAAGCAGAGTATACTGTAAACTTTGTGATTATAGTATAACCCAAGATCTGTGTGACTTGGAAGAGTGGACTAAAGGATATTTAAATCCATATAACCACTATAAAAATTACTTGTGTTTTTACATTGCTTTTAAATCTGCATAATTTCTGTTTGCATAAAAACACGTTAAGATTAACTGTTTGAAAAAGAGTTAAAAAGGAGTTTATAAAACTGGTGAAACATTTTTCAAACTGCTAAAATTACTTGTGAAAAACACTTTGAAAATTCGCTGCAAGTACTCTAAGTGTTAAAACTGATTTTAACAAAATCAGCTAAGTAATAATCAGACGAGTGATCAACAAAACTGTTCAAAGATTTGTTCGCGAACAGAATTGTAACTAACTAATCTGATCAGCTTAGTCTGTTCAGTTGAGTGAAAGTTTTAGAGTTAAAATTAGAAGAAATTTTTAAAGAGGTTTATTCACCCCCCCCTCTAAACCTCTTCTGACCACTTGGGACCAACAAGTGGTATCAGAGCAGGTGGTTCATTTGAATCAGCTGCCTGATCAACGAGCTTGATCCAAGTGTTTTTCAAAGGTTTTCAAAACTTTTCAAAAGAGCATCTTTTTGAAAAATCAAAACTTTTTGAAAAATGGATTGTATCAGCCATGTTCCCCACATTGCTGGTATGTCCTTTGAGGACTGGAAAATCAGAATGGAGATTTTCCTTGCTGCTTATAATGACAACATGTACACATGTATCATTAAAGGTCCATTCAGATTCACAAAGACCATAAAGATCAATGAAGTGGATACGGTTGTGGAAAAAGACCTTCATGAGATGACTCCAGAGGAAATAAAGCTTTACAATCTAGATAAAGTTGGGAGATTCATCATGACTAATGCCCTGGATAATGATCGGTTTGACAAGGTCAAACATTGCAAAACTGCAAAGGAGATGTGGGACAAAGTCAGAGATATGAGCGAAGGCAATGATGCAATAAATGAGCATCAGCTCACTGTTGCCTTGGAAAAACTTGACAATTTCAAGATGAAGTCTGGAGAAACCATTGATCAGATGGATACCAGATTCACCAGAACTCTGAATGAAGTTTTAAAGTTGGGAAAGACCTTCACTGACAAAGAGATCACTGTCAGAGTACTAAAGGCCCTACCCCCAAAGTTCAACATGAAAGTTACAGCAATGGAAGAATCAAGGGATTTGGGAAAAATTTCTCTTACTGAGCTGTTTTCTGTACTCAAGGCATTCGAGTATAAACTGCCTAGAATGGGAATTGAAGAAACCTCAACTTCAGGACCCACAGCTGCACTGGTTGCTGCTGAAAATCAAAGAAGACCAGCTCAAAGAAGTATAGAAGTGGACTCATCTGATGAAGCCACAATACTCAACAAGAAGGAGTACACTGCTGGAGATGTTGCACTGTTGATGAACAATTTCAAGAAGTTCTACAAGAGAAAAATGAAGAACAAATACAACAATGCTTCTACTTCTAAACCTAACTTTTCTTCTCAAGAAAAAGATGATTATAAAGCAAAACTAATGTGTTACAACTGCAGGAAATTGGGACATTTCATCAAAGACTGCCCATATCCAAAAGCAGAAAAGTACACTGAAGAGGAGAAGAAAATGAGAAAAGAAAGAAAGAATCAGAGAGGCAAGGCAATGATGGCTGAAGCAGAAAAGCTTGCTGCTGTCTACTCATCTGATTCAGATTCAGACACGTCTGATGAAGAATCGTCTGATGAAGAAAAACCTGCTCTCCTCTGCCTGATGGCAAAGGAATCTGATGACTCAGAGGATGAGGTAACTCCTCAAGATAATGAACTATTCAATTCTCTAGAACAAATGATGTTGAATAATACTACTATTGCTGGGGAATTTGTTAAGCTTAAGGAAGAGATGATATTGCTAAAAGAGCAAAATAGTTCACTGAGACTTTTAGCTGAAAAGCCAAAAGAATCAGCTGAATATAAACAGCTTGAGCAAGAGCATGAATCTCTGAAAGCTGAATGTGAGGTTTATAAAGGAAAAATCATGGAACTTGAGAAAATTATTGAGTCTCATGATAAGTCAACTGTTGCATCCATGCATACATCTAGTAAATAGGAGACACCTTTAGAAAAGGATAAACTAGAATTGAATCATACTGAAAAATTCATTTCTGCTGACAATAGTAAGGTCATTCTGTATGTTCAAACTTCTAAACCTACCTCATCTGAGAAAGTGGTAAAGGAGAAGAAATCTCCTAAGGCTAAAAAGAGCAAAGAGCCTAGTGTAGGAAAACAGACTAGTAAGCCTAAACAGAAGAGTCCTAGGAAGTCATCTGATAAAGCTAAGTCATCTGTTAAAGAGCAAGCATCTAGTAATCCAAAGAAGCATAAAAATAAGAAAAATCAAAATGCTTGGTATGGAAATGAGTCATATTATGTGCAACCTGCTGCATATCATCCTATGTATCATGCACCTCAATTTCCAGGTTACTATGCACCTTACCCTGCTCATCCAATGCATGCATATCCTGCATATCATGCACCTTACCCTGCTTATGAACATTATTCATATCATACTGATCATCAACATGACTTATCTGATAACTATGATAAAAATGAAGCTGTTCATGCTCCTAAAACTCAGAAGCCTAAGAAGCCTAAGACTTCAACATCTTGGGTTGTCAAAGGTGGAACTAATCCTTCAGGACCCTCTCAATAAGGGTACCTAAAACAATTTTATTTTTGTTTTGTAGGTTAGGATTAGGAGTAGGAGTAAAGTAGAGAAGATCTGGTACTTGGACAGTGGATGTTCAAGGCACATGTGTGGAAACATACATGAGTTGACTGATGCAGTTGCTGTGGATGGTCCAAGTGTTACATTTGGAGACAGCAAAGAAGGCAAGATTAAAGCTAAAGGAAGATTAATCAAGGGAAACATAGAGATATCTGACGTCTCATATGTTAAAGGCCTAAAGTATAATCTGCTGAGCATAAGTCAATTTTGTGACAAAGGATATTCAGTCATCTTCTCAACAGATAAGTGCTACGTTGAACAGATTGGTACAAAGAAGGTAATTTTATCTGGAAGAAGACAAGGAAATATCTACATAGTCGACTGGGATTCTGTTGACAAGAATTCAAGTGTTTGTTTGGTGGCATCTGCACCAAGTGAAGTGAGTTGGCTATGGCACAAGAGAATGAATCACTTAAACTTCAAGACCATAAACAGATTAATCAAGAATGATTTGGTAGAAGGGATTCCAAAAGCAGTCATGAGCAAAGACAAGCTCTGTGACGCATGTCAGAAGGGTAAACAAATCAAGTCATCTTTCAAAAGCAAAAAGCATCAATCTTCTGAAAGAATATTGGAGCTACTACATATGGACTTATTTGGACCCATTGATCCAGTCAGCAATGGTGGAAAGAAATACTGCCTAGCTGTTGTGGATGACTATTCAAGATATACTTGGGTGATTTTCATGAAGAAGAAAAGTGAAACCAAGGAACATCTTACAAATCTGATGGAACTGATCCAGAATGAGAAGAGCATCAAAATATTGAAGATCAGATCAGATAGAGGGACATAGTTTACAAACTCTACTGTTGAAGAGTATTGTAATATCAAAGGAATACATCATGAGTATTCAGCTGCCAGAACCCCTCAACAGAATGGTGTTGCTGAGAGGAGAAACAGAACACTAAAGGAAGCTGTCAGAACCATGATAGCTGAAGCTAAACTGCCTCAAAGATTTTGGGCAGAAGCAACAAACACAGCATGCTTTACCCAAAACAGATGTATGATCAACAAAAATCAGAACAAGACTCCATATGAAGTTTGGAACAACTGAAAACCAAACATTCATTACTTTAAGATTTTTGGTTGTAAATGTTTTGTATTGAATAATGGGAAAAATCACCTTACTGCATTTGCAGAAAAGGCTGATGAAGCTGTCTTTGTAGGATACTCATCTGTTAGTAAGGCTTACAGAGTTTTTAACAAAAGAACATTACTAATAGAAGAATCTATTCATGTAGTATTTGATGAGCCAAGTCAATCTTCTAAAAAGAATCAAAATGTTAATAAAGATCTGTCTACCGATTTACAGAAGCTAGACATTGGAAGAAATGAAGAATATGTTCCCATCATACTACCTAATCTAAGTTCAGCTGCTAACTCAAGTGCTGTTCAAAATCACAGTGCTGATTGTCTAACAGACGAGTTGCAAACAGTTGACAGACCAGAGACTGTTCAACAGACTGCAAATGTTCAACAGACTGCAAATGTTCAACAGACTACTACTGAAACTCCAACAGTAGTGTTGCAAGATCACAACAGAGGACAACATTCAGACCTGCAACCTGATCTTAGATGGCTCAGAAATCACCAACCTGAATTAGTGATTGGTGATCCATTAGATAGAGTGAAAACAAGAAGAGCTGCTGCACAAGATGCTATGTTTGTCACATTTCTATCTCAAATAGAGCCTAAGCAAATTGAAGAAGCTCTAAATGATTCCTTCTGGATAGAAGCTATGCAAGAAGAGTTGAATCAATTTGAAAGGAATGAAGTCTGGTACTTAGTTCCTAGACCAAGTCATCAAAGAGTAATTGGCACTAAGTGGGTTTTCAGAAATAAGATGAATGAAGATGGTGTTGTCACCAGAAACAAAGCAAGACTAGTGGCCAAAGGTTATTGTCAAGAAGAAGGAATTGACTTTGATGAGACATTTGCACCAGTAGCAAGACTTGAAGCAATCAGACTGTTTCTTGCCTATTCTGCTTATAAGAACTTCACTGTCTATCAGATGGATGTGAAGTCTGCTTTTCTCAATGGAGAACTGCAAGAAGAAGTGTATGTTGAGCAACCTCCTGGATTTGAAGTCTATCAAGAAGAGGACAAAGTATATCGTCTGAAGAAAGCCTTATATGGACTGAAACAGGCTCCAAGAGCATGGTATGATACCCTATCTGATTTTCTTTTAATTAAAGGATTTCGAAAAGGTAAGGTAGATAAAACCTTGTTCACAATTGAATGGGAAAATCATATATTACTTGTGCAAATATATGTGGACGATATTATTTTTGGTTCAACTAACCAACAGATGTGTGATAAGTTCTCCAAGCTGATGCAGAATAAGTTTGATATGAGCATGATGGGTGAACTTAATTATTTTCTTGGATTGCAAGTTAGACAGTTGCCTGATGGAATATTCATCAGCCAACCAAAATACACAAGAGATCTGTTTAAGAAGTTCGGTATGGAAACTAGCTCTACTGCTACAATTCCTATGTCTACAAGTCTTCGTTTGGATAAAGATGAAGATGGCAAATCAGTTGACATAACCAAATATAGAGGCATTATTGGTTCATTGTTGTATCTAACAGCAAGTAGACCTGATATAATGTACTCAGTTGGAGTCTGTGCAAGATTTCAATCAAACCCCAAAGAATCTCATCTCTTAGCTGCCAAGAGGATATTGAAATACATTAAAGGTACTCAAGAATTGGGATTGTGGTATCCTAGAGAATCTGGATTTGAACTTATTGGCTATTCGGATTCAGACCTTGCTGGATGCAAGATTGACAGAAAGAGCACAACAGGTGCCTGTCAGTTCTTAGGTAGTCGTCTGATCTCATGGATGAGTAAGAAACAGACTTCAGTTTCTATATCTACTGCTGAAGCTGAATACATAGCTGCTGGAGCTTGCTGTGCACAAATACTTTGGTTGAAACATCAACTAGAAGACTACAACATCAAGATCAGTGGAATTCCAATCTACTGTGATAATACAAGTGCAATTTCACTTACTCAGAATACTACAAGTCATTCAAGGACTAAACATATTGAGATCAAACATCACTTCATTAGAGATCATGTGGAAAAAGGCAATGTAATGATTGAGTATGTTCATACAGACAATCAGATTGCTGATATTTTCACTAAACCTTTAAGTGAAGTAAGGTTTTCAACTCTAAGAGCTGAGCTAGGACTACTTAATTTGGAAGCATAAGCTGAGGGGGAACTCATCAGAAGACTGAAGTTCAACAGCTTAGTTATTCGTTATTATTTTCAAGGATTAACTCTCAACAGACTAGTTAACTTATAAATTCTTAAACTCAGGGGGAACGTGTAAGACTAGCGGTACTTCTGAATTAAAGATGAAATTTGTTAATGTCAGTTAGTTGAAGTTATGTTTTCATCAGAAGACTCAACTATCTAAGATTAAAGTTATTTTATCTAGCTGGATTGACAAACAGCTGAGGAAGGTTATCAGCTATTGGCATTCTCTGATAACAACTATGTCATCAGGACAGTAGTCCATCAGATAAGTGTTTATTATACTCATCTGATTACTTGAATAAAAGCGAATCTATTTAAAACGATTATTTAAAACACGCTTTTATAAGTAACTGTTGGGCGGTACATATTCCCGCTCTTCATTAAATATCTTTTGAATTCGAAAAGTCGTAACTGACGCCGCACGATCAGCACTGACAGAAAAACGGATCTAACGGTTGGCGGATATCACGGAATTCAAGATACCCCAATTCTATAAATCCCCATCTGATCAGTCGTGTAGTTCTTTACGCACTCTAAGCATTCAAAAGTACTTGTGAGAAAATTACCTGCAATTCTCTGCAAATTTCTCTCTGTTTTCCTAACCTTCAACAGATTAACAATGGCCGCTGAAGGTATGTTTCTCGTATATGATTCCTACTACCAATCTGGTACGACACTGATGAAAGAACTTCTGGAGAAGTTCAAATCTGCGAACTTGGTGAATTTTATGGAATATAATGAGGGAGTGATCTGGACTGATCAAGTGATGGAGTACTACAACACAGCGAAAGCTGACTACAACGCACTGGAGATTAAGGCTACAGTGGGAGGCAAATCGATCACTATTACTCCTGCTGTTCTGCACGAAACGTTTGGACTTCCTAACAGTGGACGACATGACGTCACTGTACTGACGGAAGATAAGCACCAACAATTTTGGGCGATCTGCGCCAAAGAAGAAGAAGTAATGTCTGGAAACATAAGGAAGAGACAACTGAGAGATGAATATCAGCGGATGGCTGATATGGTGGCAAAGCTGATTGAGAACTGCACCTTCTCACTGGATGCTGTTACCATGAAGAGGTTCAGCATCATGGCTGCCATCTACTATGGACTGGAGGTCAACTGGTCAATCATAGTTTGGTATATATTGGCTGATTTCCTTGATGAGAAGAAAGGAAAAGGCCCCTCCACCAACCACAGAATCACACTCAGTTATCTGCTGTCAAAACTGGGCTGTGACACAAAGAATGGAAAAGAGATCCACAAATCCAAGGCATTGTCCAAGTACATGCCTGTTCAAAAGAGGAAGGCTGGAGAGCCTGCAGAAGCTGATGTTGAGGAACCAAAAGAGGTTCCTGCCAAAAGGCAAAGGAGGTTAGTCAAAACAGCCAGCTTAGCTGTTGAGACTAAAATGAAGAAGGCTGCTGATGAGCCTAAGAAGAAAGAAACTAAGCAGATGGAGAAAGTGACTTCTGCTGCTGAAGCCACTAAAATTGTTGAAAACATAATTGCTGATGTAAGGACTGGATCCCCTGCATCACCATCAAGGACTCCATCAGCAGAGAGGCCTGCTGAAGGTATCTCTCAACGAACAAGAAGTCAACAGAGAGATACAGCTACAACCACTTACCGTGAAGGGAGAACCAAGAAGTCTGCTAGAAAGCAGATGACCTTTATAGAAGAACCAACAAACTTGAAAAATGTAGCTAGGGAAGACCCTGAAGCTGCTGAAAGGCCTGCTGAAACAGTTAAGACTGTTGTGACTGACAAAGCTGATGAGCAACAGCCAAGTCAAGTCACACCAACAGCTGAGGTTGTTCAACCTCAAGAAGATCCAGATGTCCAAATCATTTATCCTATTGCTACTGCTACCCTATCATCTGCTGGTCCAGCTCCTGCTCCTTTAGATAAAGGAAAGAGGAAGATAGTGCTTAAGAGAAAGAAAATCTCTAAAGCAGACAAGAAGGCAAGAGAGGAAGCTGAACAAAGGAAGCAAGATGAAGCTGAGGAAAAGAAGGCACTTGAGCTAAGCAAAGCTCAAGAAGCAAAGGATGAAGCCAGAAGGCGCATGTCTGAAGCAGAAAGGAAAGCTGCTGAGGATGCTGAAATGGAAATGGTTTTGGAATTGAGCAAAGTTGATGCCTATGGACCTGTCCATGGAGGTGGCATCAAGATTGGAGAAGGCAAAGATGGAGAAGACAAGAAAAAGATACTACTGCCTGCCCCCAAAACCAAGTCAAAAGAAAAGTTTGAAGTTCGAAGAGCCTTTGAAATAGTGTATGCTGATAAGGAGCTGTTCAAGAAGTTTGAGAAGTCCTTGGCATACTATGATCAAAAGATTATGTTGAAGACTATGTTCAACCAAGAAAAGCCAAGGTATATTAGTTGGAGGGATAACAGGCTGAACAGGTCAATAACAGAACTTCAAAGTATGAAGGAGTTGGCTGATGAAGAACGTTGGGTTCGGAACTGGCTGAAAACAAACTCCATTCAAAAGGCCCTTGATCCCAGCTATGTAAGAGATGTCATGCATAGTTATGCAAAAGGCTTTGCATTGGAGGAGGCCAAGAAGATCAAAAGCACCTTGCCTGATAAGAAGAAAAAGTCTGAAGATGCTGAAGAAAGGGCAATTAAATTTGCTGTTATGACCTCCCTGAAGAGATGGGTAAAAAGGTCAAAATATCAGCAAGGCTGCTCAAGTGAATTGCCACTACTGCCAAGCATTCAGCAGATAATTTTTGGCAAGGAAGTTAAAGAGTTCAGTGAAGTGCCAAAGGGCAACAATGCTCCTGTTAACCCCTGGATCATTGTGAGGCAAATCAGACAAACAACTTGCTTCAATGATGATGGCACCATCACTAACTTATTTTACGATGATGTCACTGATGAACACAAGGAAGCTGATAAGTCCTTAGCTATTGAGCTGCAAGCTAAGACTTCTGAAGATCATCAGATGATGGATATGGAAGAAGTCCCTGTTCAACAGGCGACTGAAGAGAAGGAAGCTGATGCTGATGCTTCTGCTTCATCAGCTGATCAACATTCATCACTGATGGAAGCAATCCAGATGCTTATGGAAAACCAACTAAAGGAACTGGAAGATAAGCACAAGCAACAGCTAATGAAGGTTAAGGAGGAGCTGAAGGTTGAACTTAAAGCAGAGTTGGCAGAAACCAACAAACTTCAGCTGGAAACTGTTCAAGGATCAACAGATGAGATCATCAAGAAAGAAATTAACAGTATTCCAATTCCTCAAGACAATTCATTGCAGTTAGTACACAGCCTGAGAGATCTGAACCAAAATGTTGAAGATGTGAAGGGTGATGTGAATCATCTTCATACTGCTTTAAAATCAGCTGAGCATAAGATTGCTGATCTGACTGCAACCTTCATTCAAGTCAGTAAGGAAGAGAAGGAAATCAATCTAGGGATGTTGCAAGAAGTGGCAAAGGCCTCACAGGATGTTCAGAATGAAATTGCAACTATCAACCTTAACATTGACTACTTCAATGACAAGACTGACGTCATCAGCACTGATATTCATCATCTAACAGCAAGTCATGACATTGTTAATCAGAATCTAAAGGCTTTATGTGCTGGAGTGAAGATTCCAACAATTGCTCTCAACCCTGCTGTTGTACCTTCCAATGTCATCAGAGTTGATGATGACAAAAAGGGGGAAGATAAAAGGGAAGAACCAGCTGAGGAACCAGCTAAGGAATCTGCTGCTGAAGAACCAGCTAAGCAAACTGCTGCTGCAACAACTGAAGCCAAGGAAACTGAAGAAACAGCTGATAAGACTGAAAAGATTGGAAAGGTAGAAGAAGAAGGAAAGATTGAAAAAGAAACTACCAAGTACAAGAACACTGAATCTGCCAGGAAAGCAATGGAGCTTATTAGAGAACAACAACTTAAGGAGAAGATGGAAGCTGCCAAAGCAATCTTGGAAGAGGAAGCTGATGATGAAGAAGATGACGAAGAGTCATCTTATGAGTATGAGGAAGTGCTTGAAGGATCAGATGAAGAAGCTGATAATTAGAATTTGTAAAATCTTTGTAATCAGTTTACTTTTATCTATTCTTCAGAAATCTCATCTGATGAACTTGTACATGTAATGCTTTTTCAAAATTAATAAAAAGTCAAGTTCAATCCAATATACTTTTTCTATCTCAGAAAATTTTGAGGATTACAATCTTTAGCATAGGTATTTGACAGGTACTTAGCTGAAGTTTTGTCATCATCAAAAAGGGGAAAATTGTTGGATAAGGATGAAGATGAAGGCACTAAAGGAAATTTGATAAGGGAGATTTTGATGCATTCCAAAACTTCAAAGATTGGCTAAGTATGGAGTAACTTAGCTGATAAACTTATCAAGGAATTTTGACTAAGTAATGAAGACATCAGAAGAGTCAAAGTTTCAAGGTCCAAGACTTCTGATCTGCTGAAGTAAAGTTATCAGACTAGTGAAGATCAGCCGACTCAATCAGATTTGTTCAAGTTTGAGATCAGCCGAGTTCACCATCAGACTTATACTTTTATCAGCAAAGTGAAGAAGATCATGAAGTGTTCCCAACGGTAATAAATGCCCCTTGGTGTAATAAATGCTGAAGTACGAGGTTATTTAAGACAAATGATTGAAGAAATGCTTCGCATCAGCCGAGTGCATTTAATGCTGCCTGCAGAATAGTACTGTTCATAGTACGGACAGACTGCAAAAGAGCCGTTCACGGATTTTAAGGACCAGTACTCGAGGAATTTGAATCCTGTCTCTCTTCAACGGACACTTTTCAATCCTCAAGTATAAATAGCTGAAAGAGACGAAGAAGAAACAAAAAAGAAAACACAATCTCTGAGAAATTTTCGAAGCAAAATTCTTTAAGTCTCAAGAACAGCTCACTCATCAGCTGAGTCATTTGTTGACGAAAGCAGAGTTGAAGAATCAAGAAAAATACATCTTCTGAGTGATTTTGAAAACAAGAGTGTTGTGCGGAGTTGTGATCCATCTTTGTGAGTGATCAAACTTCAGAGAATAGGTCTTCTGTGTGATTTCCTATTGCGAACTTGTGGTCGTTTCATTTGTTGTTCGACGCAAGCAGAGTATACTGTAAACTTTGTGATTATAGTATAACCCAAGATCTGTGTGACTTGGAAGAGTGGACTAAAGGATATTTAAATCCATATAACCACTATAAAAATTACTTGTGTTTTTACATTGCTTTTAAATCTGCATAATTTCTGTTTGCATAAAAACACGTTAAGATTAACTGTTTGAAAAAGAGTTAAAAAGGAGTTTATAAAACTGGTGAAACGTTTTTCAAACTGCTAAAATTACTTGTGAAAAACACTTTGAAAATCCGCTGCAAGTACTCTAAGTGTTAAAACTGATTTTAACAAAATCAGCTAAGTAATAATCAGACGAGTGATCAACAAAACTGTTCAAAGATTTGTTCGCGAACAGAATTGTAACTAACTAATCTGATCAGCTTAGTCTGTTCAGTTGAGTGAAAGTTTTAGAGTTAAAATTAGAAGAAATTTTTAAAGAGGTTTATTCACCCCCCCCCTCTAAACCTCTTCTGACCACTTGGGACCAACACACATGAAGTGAATTTGTTGTCGTTTCATGAACAAGGCATTGAATGCTAGTGCATATGACTAGGTGGTTCGATAGGGGATCGAATGCATCGAACGACCCGAACAGAGAGACCCATCGTGGAAGTGCGTTAAGCATATCGGTAATGGGATGTCTCTCAAGACTTATAATAGTGTACAATTTAGTCCTTTGACTTGAGGTACTAGGGCGGATTCGGTACACGGGAATACGTACTTTGATTTAGGAGCCGATCACATAGCTTGGTCATTGTGCGACTACTTTGGGTACGTATGAACGTGTGCGCGGATAGTTAGTACTAATAAAGGATCTATCGACTCATCTTGATAAGACGAGAAAATTTCCTGTACGTTCTTAGATAATAAATCCGAGGAATCTACGGCCGTAGTCGGTGACGGATTTTGGAAAGGGGTTTCCAAATTTCGCAGTCACACTGGAATTATTATCCTGAATTAGAAAGTACAGCATTGAGATAATTAGAGGTGCCGACCAATTCACACACCCTAGGTCTCAATCGGGAAATTAGTTGATAGAAGGACCGTATGTACATGGCATTTATAAGAGGTGAAGGTTCACGAAATCAATTCACCTGAAGTTGGGCCTCATGGGCTTGTGGCTAGACATCGACCATGAGGTGTGGGTACTCCTGAATTAATAAGGAAATTAATTCTGGAGTGGTCAATTAAAGTGGTTAATTGATCGGAGAAATTAATTGCTCACTAATTAAATCACGAAAGTCGTGGGCCTACTGCCAATTGATGGTGAACCTAGAGGGTCACACACAATACAGTTGGACAGTGACAGTCTGAAAGGATTCAATTGATTTAAGGAATTAAATCAATATATGAATTAAAGTATTAATTCATGAAGAAGAATAATTGATTAGAAGTGACTAATTAATTAATCAAGAATTAAAGTGTTAATTCAAAATGGAGAATCATTAATTAGGAGTAACTAATTAATGAATCAATTGGAATTTCTAATTGATTAAATCCTCAATTAAAGTGTTAATTGGAAAGGATTAATTAATAGTGGATTAATTAATTAAAACACATGGGCCGATCCATATGTAAGTTAATTGATCTTTGATTAATTAATTTAAGCATATGGGCCAATTATTGTAAAGATAAATTAATCTGGGATTAATTAATCTTGCATGGGCCGATTTTGGGAACAATGATCAAATTAAGTTTAGGATTAATTAAAAAGCATATGGGCCGATTTTAATTAATTAAAGTGGCCGATTTTTGCTTAGATTAATTAGTCTTGAATTAATGTTGATTGTGTTTGATTATGATAGGGATTAAGAGTTTGTGTTATCTTGTGTATCTAGGAAAGAGATTGAAAGATATCTTGTTTCCTAAAGTGATAAGATTGTGTATATCTTGTTTCTTGATAAGAAGATATTCTTTCAAGAATTAGATGTCTATTAGGAGAAGGAGTCTTCTAATAGAGATATCTATAAATACTAGATACACATAATCAAATGAGAAGAGAGAACCCTAAGAGATTTATTCTAAGCAAGAAAGAAAATCACAACACAAGAAAACACATAGAGGCCGAAAATTTCAGCCCCTCTCGCCCCTAATTGCATAATCGAACCCTGTAAAATCGCCCTCCCTGTGTAGGATTTTTCTCCAAGTCTTCTTCCCAGATCTGCATCCAATTCCTGACGAGACAATTCCTTAATCCTAGTTCTGAGCCTGGGGATTTCGCGAAGTCACTCAAATCCAACTGGTGTGGACTTTCTCTAGAGGCACAACACTTGGGGTGCTCTAGTGAACAATCGAAGACCGGAGGAAACCACCACCTTGCCTGTGGTGAGGTAAAATGGCTTTTACCATCTATTTAATTTTAGTATATGCATGCTTTAATTAAATTCAACCTTTATTCATATGTGCTAATAAGTGTTCCCTGGGATTTGGTGTATAAATAAAAATTTTAAATTCCGCACAGTTGTAGTTGACAATTATACCCATAAAATCCCAACAGTGGTATCAGAGCCTAACTTATTATGCACATATGAAAAAGGCCTGAACACTTCAAATTTTCGTGAATATGTTTATTTGTCGTGTTCTTTGCATGGATCTTGCTGATTATGATTAATTATGTGTTCGGGTATATAGCATAATTCTTATTTGGGCCAGATCTGCAATTTACGATTTTTACAGGACTAAAACTGCAATTTACGATTTTTATAAAATCTGGACAGAATCTGAAATTTTACTTTTCTGGAAATTTTGGGCTGAAATTGAAAATCTGTTTTTCTAAGCGATAGGGGTCTGTTTTGCAATTTTCGTAAGTTGTGGGGCTGTTTTGCAATTTATGAAAACTTCAGGGGCTGTTTTGCGATTAACAAAAGTTTCTGGAAATAAAATATTAATTTCTATTTTCTGGGCCAATTTGCAAGTTCTGGAATTTTTGGGGCTGATTTATCATTTCCGAAAGTTTTGGGGTCAAAACGTAATTTTCGAAAATTGAAGGACCAAACTGTAATTTTCAAAATTTGAAATTTCCAGAACCTGAATTATGTTTAAAAGGTGTTTTATTATCCGAAAGATTAATTTTTCATAATTAGTAGTGGACTAAAGTAAGAACCATGAGATATTTTGAAAGGGGTTTTAAAATAGAAATTGTGATTTAATTTTAAAAGGGGTTTTAAAATAAAATCAAAGGGTCATTTTAAAAGGGGATTTTTAAAATGATAGTTAAGAGATCGTTTTAGAAAGGGGTTTTTAAAACTAGAATCTAATATTATTTTAAAAGGTAGTTTTAGAATAATATAAGAAATAAGAAAAATTATAATTTTGCTTGTTTCTTGCTCAACGTGAAATTGTTTACGTGGTTTTCGATCGCGCCGAGCCTTGACCTTTAGGTTAGATGTGATTGGTTGATTTTAATCTTATTGGTTTTATTGGGCCTGCGAGCCTTAAGTTTTTGGGCCACTTTGAGCCATTGTAATAGATAGGGCTTTACTGTTTTATTAGTTTAGGATGGAGGCCCGTTACAAGCAAGGTGGGAGCCCAAGAAGACTAAAGGCCATGTATGCATGGTAAAGTGTGTAATAAAGTAGGTCTATATGAAACCCAATAGATTGACCAATAGGACCATCGTCTTTGGCTCGATGGTGGTCCGCATAGGAGGCTCCCGATCGAAAACATACCGTGGTAGCATGCATGCTAGGTGTGAATGTTTTATTTTATTTGTTGATTTATTTTTGGCTTGCGCGCTAGAATTTAGATCACTAAATAAATAATAAAGCATAATTAATGCGGTGAGATCTCGAGGAGAGTTACCTCAAACTTCCTAAAACCGAAAATCCCCTCTCGAATTAAAATATTAAGTCATATTGGGTAAACTATAAAATGAAGTTTTATAGATCCAAGCCTTCCATCAATGGGACTAGTGTATGTTGTCTACTTATCGATAGAGGTGATCCAGAGTCTGGCACCCGAGTCGAAGAAAGGGACAATACACGAAATTCCTTGATTCTTGTTTTTAACTAAACTCGACAAGGGTGGGGACTTGTCGGGACGTGAAAATCGACCGATAACCAGTTACGGGGATTTCATGACCGGGCCTGTTGCTCATCAAGATTGACTGGGTTAGACTTAAACGAGTAGTAACATTTATGATGTAGCAGTGCTAGATAGATGCGAAAATCGAGGCAAAATAGCTTGAAGGTTGTGGAGTAACACAATTGGTAAAAGTATACCTACCTAGGGAGTTAATTGTATGACCGCGAGTCGTGGGTGCAATTTATGTCTGCTGGGACGTCAAGACCTACTAGGAAATAGAATTTCCCGAACAATGCAAGGGGTTATTGTTTCGATAAAATAGTGGGAGAACTTTTTCGATAGAACGACCAATCTTCGTTAATTATAAGTATTATCTTAAATCTGTCTGCTTATTGTTGTCTATTATTTATATTTAGCCATGCCAATATTCACTGTCAATTGCGAACAAACGATATTGCAAATCTGGATATCATCACTCCACGATGAAGGCATGACTGGGTTAAAAAATATTAGTGAATATTGCACTTACCTGATCAAGAGGCTAAATCGAATCAATGAGCTTGGAGCTAAATTGACTCTAGATGATAAAATGGTAATCATCACAAATGGCCTGCCTGAATCATTCTCTCATTTTATCGATCATTGTGAAGTTCCAAGTAAAGGAATTGAGACCAATGATTTGCATAAGTTGTTAGACAAATATGAGAAAGCTCTCGAAAGAGGACAAGGATTGATCGAAGGAAAGGATTGTCCCTTATGTAAGAAAGATGAGGAACTGAGGAAAATGACTGATGAGGAATTCCGAAACATACTTGACCAAGGTATAACCTAAGTTATTTCCTTTTGATGAAAAACATCTTAAGATTTTCTTTTGATATAAATCATCTAACATCTCTGGTTTCTGTAAAAGTGTTTACAGAGGATGACTGGAACGTGCTGCATGTAACCAAGTTTGGGTTTCGACTGCACATGAGGGAAACATACATCAGGGAATGGGTCAAGGAGCATCTGGATTTTTCTTATTAGCATATGGTTTTCTTTAAATTCTGGATTTAGGCATTAGTTAGAGTTTTGTCTATTTATTTCGAACTTTGTACGAAACTTCTTAGCTTTACCATTATGAATGGAGTTATTTTAATTAAAGCTTTTTAATTCGTACATAATTGCTTTACTGTTGTATATAAAGCAAAGAAATAAGCATTGATAAAACTTAAACAATTATGCTAAATCAAGAAAAGAAAAACAAATTAGATAATTATCCGCATTTGATCATAATTCCTAAAAGAAGGAATCGATGGATTGTTTCCATCATGGCTCTTGAAATATAGAAGATTGATGAATTCAAAACATGCGAGTCCTGTCTGAAAAGGAAAAATAATCGATTGACAAGGTATTTTAAATACCAAGTGTTTAAGTGGATAAAACCGTTAATGCACATGTGGATCACTAAAGCATTAGTGCGAGTAATTAAATTGCTTCATAAAGTATCCTGATAACATTTAGGATACGAGTACTTTGGAATGTACAAGTTTTTTTTGGAAAGGTTGAAGGGTTCAAAGTGTTTCATAAAGGCACTAAGTAAAGTGCAAGTATGGAAATGTTGAAAGGATTCAAAGGATTCCAAAATCGAAGCAATTAAGGGCATTAAAGTATGATCATTCGATGTAATCGAACTGGTTAATACATAAGTCCTAAATTACTCAAATTATCTAAATCGAGAATAGAATTCTTGAATAGCGAGTTAAATCTAATAAAAGGAATCGAACTATGAAATACTAGATTCATTCCTTAAATTAGTATTGCTAAAATTCCTCAAATCAATTCTGGGGTTCAAACCCATGACTCTAGAAGGATACTTAGGCTAGTAACCTTTTTTAAGTCAATTCCTACGAAAACTGTACTAAATCAAGTATAGTGTTTCATCCATGAATGATAAAAAATTGGATAGTGGATCCAATTGAGAAAATTTGTAGGGTATTCAACGAAATCCATTGGATACCTGTTCCATGATCCTAAAGAACGAAAGTAGTCCGTTTCTAAGGATTCCCAATTCTTAGAGGGTGGTTCCCTCGCTAAAAGAAATGGGATTTTATCATGGAACTTGATGAAGTCCTAGACTTGGACACATCCCTACAAATAGTGGGAGTATATTTTCCAACCTACTGAAGCAAAATTTTGTACACCAAATTTCGAAGATTCGATCGAATTCGAAAAGAACTGGTACGTTCACGAATATGATCGATCGGATAGTGATCCAAGAACTTTTGAAATATCTATGTAAAACATAGATTTGGGCACATAGCTTGAAACGCCATGTGATCTGAGTGGATTTCTAATAATCCATTTAGAAACGCTGAATCATAGAAGCTTCGTGTTACTGCGAAGAATATCCATTGGATTTAAATCCGAAGGAAAAATCTATGACTCTGGACCAGTATCCCGAAGCTGGAACATGCAACTAGATGAGACAGTCAAAGTAGTTGACTTTATCAAAATTGCATGTAAATCTCAATGTACAAAAGAATCAGTGGGAGTTTTTGCACTGTTCGTAATATAAACACTAAAGTTGACATAGATGTTGTAAGAGTGTTAAACGCAGACGAAAGCGTGTTCATTCACGCAATTCTTCATTAAAAGATTTAAGGGATACTCTCATGTATTGGCAGTACGTATCTATTGTGATAGATTAGAGAAGATGTTTGAAATCCCAAATCTTAGTACATGGACAAAAACTGAATAAAATCAGTATGGAAAGTCATAGTGAGGACAGTTTCCATAGAGATATAAAATCTCTCTCAAAGTCAATGAGCCCTACATTTGATGAGTAAAGAGGATAATATTTCTATACACCTTCCACATAAAAGGTGGCATAATATATGCAATGTCATGTACATGACCAGACTAAACAGAAGCTATGAATATCATAAAGCTACTGTTTGTCGAACACCAGTAAGAAGTACTGGGTTACCGAAAAGAGCATTCCTTAAACAACTCTGGGAGTTTTGAGGATATATTGCTGGTCAACGGTAATAATGAAGAATTGGAACTCGAAGGATTTAGTGATTCGAGTTTCCCGTTTGAAGTGAATATAATATTCTGGTTTTATGGGGCAACGATGATTTGAAAGAAGTTCAAAAGACAATCGATGCTGGGTTAACCAATAAAACAGAATATTTCGCAGTATTAAATACATCGAAGGAAAGTGTTTGGACGAAAACTTCTTCCAATAAATTGGAAGTAGTACCTAGCATTGCGAGGCCTATAGTTATCTTCAATGATAACTTAAGGCAATTGCTTTAGCAAAGGAATCGAGATCTCACCCATGATCTAAACACAAATATACCATATGATTTGGAAAATCATAGGTAGAATAAGACGTGGGGGTAAACCACGTCAAGAGACAACATATCAGATCCACTAATTAAGTCATAATCACAAAAGGATTCGACGGACATCTGGAGTGAGATGGGCCTTAGAAACGTATGTGGTTGGCTTTAGGGCAAGTGGGAGATTGATAGGATAGTGCCCAGCAAGCCAACAAATATAAGCTTGTTAAGGAACTTCCTTTAGAAGCAATCTTATGATTCATAAGATAATACGCCCGTTTATTCATAGTACGTGAATTAAACAATGGCCACCTTCATCTCTCGCGAACGTATCTAAGCGATTGGATGAAACCCTGAGATCACTCATGACTACGGGATTATTCACTTCAGTATTGGGTGCGATTAATCATGAAACAGTCTCAAAGGTCGTGATCTCAAAAACGTTCCAAGTCATAGATTCATATTGAGACGGGGTATCGAATGAATCGTCAAGACTTGTAGGATTATGCATGATTCACATGAAGTGAATTTGTTGTCGTTTCATGAACAAGGCATTGAATGCTAGTGCATATGACTAGGTGGTTCGATAGGGGATCGAACGCATCGAACGACCCGAACAGAGAGACCCATCGTGGAAGTGCGTTAAGCATATCGGTAATGGGATGTCTCTCAAGACTTATAATAGTGTACGATTTAGTCCTTTGACTTGAGGTACTAGGGCGGATTCGGTACACGGGAATACGTACTTTGATTTAGGAGCCGATCACATAGCTTGGTCATTGTGCGACTACTTTGGGTACGTATGAACGTGTGCGCGGATAGTTAGTACTAATAAAGGATCTATCGACTCATCTTGATAAGACGAGAGAATTTCCTATACGTTCTTAGATAATAAATCCGAGGAATCTACGGCCGTAGTCGGTGACGGATTTGGAAAGGGGTTTCCAAATTTAGCAGTCACACTGGAATTATTATCCTGAATTAGAAAGTACAGCATTGAGATAATTAGAGGTGCCGACCAATTCACACACCCTAGGTCTCAATCGGGAAATTAGTTGATAGAAGGACCGTATGTACATGGCATTTATAAGAGGTGAAGGTTCACGAAATCAATTCACCTGAAGTTGGGCCTCATGGGCTTGTGGCTAGACATCGACCATGAGGTGTGGGTACTCCTGAATTAATAAGGAAATTAATTCTGGAGTGGTCAATTAAAGTGGTTAATTGATCGGAGCAATTAATTGCTCACTAATTAAATCACGAAAGTCGTGGGCCTACTGCCAATTGATGGTGAACCTAGAGGGTCACACACAATACAGTTGGACAGTGACAGTCTGAAAGGATTCAATTGATTTAAGGAATTAAATCAATATATGAATTAAAGTATTAATTCATGAAGAAGAATAATTGATTAGAAGTGACTAATTAATTAATCAAGAATTAAAGTGTTAATTAAAAATGGAGAATCATTAATTAGGAGTAACTAATTAATGAATCAATTGGAATTTCTAATTGATTAAATCCTCAATTAAAGTGTTAATTGGAAAGGATTAATTAATAGTGGATTAATTAATTAAAACACATGGGCCGATCCATATGTAAGTTAATTGATCTTTGATTAATTAATTTAAGCATATGGGCCAATTATTGTAAAGATAAATTAATCTGGGATTAATTAATCTTGCATGGGCCGATTTTGGGAACAATAATCAAATTAAGTTTAGGATTAATTAAAAAGCATATGGGCCGATTTTAATTAATTAAAGTGGCCGATTTTTGCTTAGATTAATTAGTCTTGAATTAATGTTGATTGTGTTTGATTATGATAGGGATTAAGAGTTTGTGTTATCTTGTGTAACTAGGAAAGAGATTGAAAGATATCTTGTTTCCTAAAGTGATAAGATTGTGTATATCTTGTTTCTTGATAAGAAGATATTCTTTCAAGAATTAGATGTCTATTAGGAGAAGGAGTCTTCTAATAGAGATATCTATAAATACTAGATACACATAATCAAATGAGAAGAGAGAACCCTAAGAGATTTATTCTAAGCAAGAAAGAAAATCACAACACAAGAAAACACATAGAGGCCGAAAATTTCAGCCCCTCTCGCCCCTAATTGCATAATCGAACCCTGTAAAATCGCCCTCCCTGTGTAGGATTTTTCTCCAAGTCTTCTTCCCAGATCTGCATCCAATTCCTGACGAGACAATTCCTTAATCCTAGTTCTGAGCCTGGGGATTTCGCGAAGTCACTCAAATCCAACTGGTGTGGACTTTCTCTAGAGGCACAACACTTGGGGTGCTCTAGTGAACAATCGAAGACCGGAGGAAACCACCACCTTGCCTGTGGTGAGGTAAAATGGCTTTTACCATCTATTTAATTTTAGTATATGCATGCTTTAATTAAATTCAACCTTTATTCATATGTGCTAATAAGTGTTCCCTGGGATTTGGTGTATAAATAAAAATTTTAAATTCCGCACTGTTGTAGTTGACAATTATACCCATAAAATCCCAACATTAAGTACAATGTCTAAGAATCCATTATCTGTTATCCTCGACGCAAACAAATTGAATGGCTCAAACTTCGTTGACTGGCTGAGAAATCTCAGAATTGTCCTCGATTCCGAGCGACGAAGCTATGTGCTCGACACACCCATGCCTGCTGCACCCGCAGCATGAGCTAGTGAGGAACAACGAACCGCCCATGTTAAAAGGGTTGATGATGATCTTCAGGTTCGATGTCTCATGCTAGCCTCGATGTCGAATGAACTGCAGAAACAGCATGCTGCCATGCCGCTTGCTAGAGAGATACTTCTCCACCTCCAGCAGATGTTTGGAGAGAGGTCTCGTACCGAAAGGTTCGCGACCACTAAGGAGTTGTTTCATCTCAAGATGGCTGAGAGAAGCAGTGTCAAGGATCAATGTCTGCGTTTCATCAACCTGGTTGAAAAACTGGGGCGATTGGACGTGGATTTGCACGCTGATCTTAGCACTGACCTCCTTCTCCATACGCTGCCTCGTTCTTTTGACCAGTTCGTGTTGAACTTCAACATGTAGGATAGAACCCTCGCTCTTCACGAACTGACCAATTTGTTGGTAACGGCAGAATCGACTCTCAAGAAAGAGAAGCCGGTAATGATTGCACACCAATCGAAGGCTGCAAAGCCCAAGAAAGATAGGAAGAAGAAGAAGGTATTTTCTTCGAAGGCAGTCACAAAGGTGGTTGAAAAGAAGCGCAAGAGCCCAGAAGACGAATGTTTCCACTGCAAGAAAGCAGGGCACTGGAAAAGGAACTGCCCAGACTACCTAAAGATGAAACTAGTAGCCAAAGGTATTTTCTTGGTTGAAGTTAATATTTCTATTAACTGTGCATCGTGGGTGTTAGACACCGCAGCAGGTTCTCATATCTGCAATGATTTGTAGGTGATGGGAGCAGTAAGATACCTGAAGCCCGGGGATAGAATCCTGCGTTTTGGAAACGGAGCTAGGATCGCCGCTGAGGGTATTGGGGACGTCGAATTAGTTTTAGGAAATTTTACTTTGGTTTTAAGGGATTGTCTGTACGTACCAAACATTATTAAGAACATCATTTCTGTTCCTATGTTGGATATTGATGATTTTAATTTTTCCATTGAAAATGGAGCTTTTTGCATATTTAAAGGTGGTTTAATGTATGCTCGTGGTACTTTGATAGATGGTCTGTATTCCCTAGATCCTACAAATTCCGACGTCATGCACATTCAATCTAGAAAAAGAAAATATGATAATCAAACTCCACAACTTTGGCACGCTAGACTTGGACATATTTCCAAGAGTAGGATTCAAAAGCTGGTTTCCTCTAAGGCTCTTGAAATAAAGAACTTGGATGAACTCCCAACTTGCGAGTCTTGTCTCAAAGGAAAGATGACCAAATCACCCTTCACCGGGAATCCCGAGCGAACCAAGCAAACATTGGATTTAATCCATACTGACGTTTGTGGACCATTGAGTGTCAATGCGAAAGGAGGATTCTCTTACTTCGTAACATTCACCGACGATTTTAGTCGTTATGGATATGTGTATCTTATGAAACACAAATCCGAAACTTTTGAGAAATTCAAAGAGTTTCGAATGGAAGTTGAGAATCAACTTGGACATAGTATTAAAGCACTTAGTTCTGATAGAGATGGTGAGTACTTAAGCCAAGAATTCCTTGATTATCTAAAAGAGAATGGAATTCTCGCCCAGCGAACTCCCCCTAGGACGCCCCAACTCAATGGAGTGTCCGAGCGGAGGAACCGAACATTGTTAGACATGGTTCGTTCCATGATGAGCTTCGCTGACCTTCCCTTTTCGTTTTGGGGCTTAGCCCTATTAACTGCCTCGAAGATACTAAACATAGTACTTTCGAAGTCAGTGCCAACAACATCGCACCAAGTATGGTATGGTAAAGCACCCGTGTATTCGTATATACGAGTATGGGGATCTCCAGCGTATGTAAAGAACAAAAAGGGAGATAAGCTAGATAGTAGATCTAGTTTGTGCAAATTTGTGGGGTATCCAAAGGAATCCATTGGATACCTGTTCTTCGATCCTAAAGAACGTAATACGTTCGTATCTAGGAACGCCCACTTCTTGGAAGAGGATTTCCTCACCAACCGAAATGGGACAATTGTAGAACTTGATGAAGTCCAAGAATCGGACCCATCCCCACAAACAGTGGGAGCTGAACCAGAATTTATTGAACCTACTAGTACACCTACTCTTCGAAGGTCTGATCGAATTCGTAAGGAGCCCGAGCGATTTAGTTTCATTCACGAAAATGAGAAAGTTGATAATGATCCAAAGACCTATCAAGAAGCGATGTTAGACATAGACTCGGGTGCGTGGCTCGAAGCCATGCAATCCGAAATGGATTCCATGCATTCCAACAAGGTTTGGACCTTGGTCGATGTTACGCTCCAAATACGAGTGCGTTTAAACGCAAGTATACGGTCGCTTTCAAGTAATAAAGTGGTAAAGGGTGTCGAACCCACGAGGAATATAACGAATAATTATCAAAATCTATTCTAATATCTTACGCGAACTTATGTGATTAAAAGTAGTAGGTTTGTAGTTTGTTTGAACACATAAAAGCGAAATGAATAAAAACATAATATTTTGATTCGATTAGATAAAGGATCCTAGATTCCCATGTCACTAAGAGTGATCCAATCTCGAATGATTCACAAGTTGACGACTATACTTATGTTCGTTGTTCAAGGTTTCATAGTTTATTCATACGTATCTTTAGATATCGTACGAACCTACCAAAGTAAACTAATCCAATTTATGTCTAAAAGGATTAAGCTTAAATGATGCTTTAGTTCCCAAACCTTAATAGAACATGAAATGACCTAGGTATATTCCTATCCTAAAATCAAATCACAACCTAGTTTTATAATCTAATCTTTAATCAACTATGTCTAGCAATTAAAGATCAATCCATTTCATCCTATGGTTGGCCTAACCACAAGTTGACAAAGGCTCAAACTAGATTAACAAACACTTGCAAGCATAGCTACCATCATAAACTCATCATTCAATCATAGATCCATCAAAGCTTCATGAAAACCTAGGAGTTAAATGCTTAGCTACTAATATTTATAAATAAAACATTCATTACATTCAATGAAATCATAAGTACAAGATAAATATAAAGGTTAGAGATAAGCTTATGTAATGGAAGTCACTACAACTCTTCTCTCAAGCTTCTTTAGTCTTCCAACCAAAGCTCCAAGCAAGAACTCTTCTTCTTTTCAATGGAGGCAAGAGATATTTTCTTTTCTTCAGAAGTGTAAGTAAGTTGCAAGAGTTGTCAATGAATTCCACCTTCTACCCTTATAACCTAGCAAACTATCACCCACTCATGCCTAAATTGCCCCAAAAACTATAGCAACTTAGGCCAAAATATCCCTAAAGGAAGGTTCTAATTACAAGTGGGGAAGAAGACAATATACAAAAAGGCCCTTCAAATTGCGCAGAAAAACAGAACAGGTCTCGCGGCCGCGAGCCTGCAGTTGGTGGTCACCTCGCGGCGGCGAGCTGGAGGCTCGTGGCCGTGAGGTCGAGGCAGAAACTTTCTGCCAGCCTCTCGCGGTCGCGAGGTTGAACCTCGCGGCCGC
Source organism: Penstemon eatonii (assembly GCA_038501285.1). Classification (NCBI taxonomy): domain Eukaryota; kingdom Viridiplantae; phylum Streptophyta; class Magnoliopsida; order Lamiales; family Plantaginaceae; genus Penstemon; species Penstemon eatonii. Next base: position 249,885 of record JBCEGF010001340.1, read on the forward strand.
GAGACCTGGGCAGAATGTTTCTGCCTCAGCTCGCGGCGGCGAGCAACTACCTCGCTGCGGCGAGGTTAGGCAGGCGCCTAATTCTTCGATTCTTGCACTCTCGTTTGCGTTAGGCC